>CAEFZX010015203.1:0-25421 GCA_903066825.1 Alfaro cultratus
GGAGTTAAGAGTCCTAGTAAGTCAGTTATGTTAGTCCTAGAAGAGGATAGATTACCCGACAAAGTAATGATTGGGTAGGTCAGTTACACAATAAGGCAATACATTCCGCCACCAACTAGATGCTACAAATGTCAAAGGTTTGGACATATTGCAGAGCTAAGGCCAGGTGAGCCAAGTGTGGAGGGGGGCATGAGTATGGCAAATGTTCTGAAGGTACTAAGTTAAAATGTTGTAATTGTGGTGGGGAACATAGTGCTGCATTTAAAGGATGTGAGGCTCGAGTAAAGGAAAACGTTACCTATGCAGATGCAGTTAAAAAGGTAAATAATTTAAATGTTAATGCTAAAAGCATTTCTGTGCCCCAAATTCCATCTAAAACAACAGAGCAAATGCAGAACCAGAGAACCTCAGGAAGTACAATGATTGTGGAAAAGAAGAAGTTTGTTGCATTTATTGTGGAAGTAATAAATTGTTCAGCACAGACAGATAGTAGAACAGAGCGAATTAAAATAATTATTAAAGCAGCAGAAAAATACCTTGAGATGGAAGACTTGTCTTTTGAGTCAATCAGTGCAGTTTTGACAACTGGGATAAATGAAAGTCAACAGTCGAGTAACGGTGAAATTTGATGGTTTTATCCATATTACAGTGGATTGCAAGAAGCTTAATTGCTAATGGCCAAGAGTTTAAATATTTTATTGAAAGACAGAATGTTAAACCAAATATAGTTTGTATTCAAGAGACCTGGTTGAAATCATCACTTGATTTTATTCCTAATTACGTAAAGATAGAAATCCAGATGTAGGAGGAGGTGTTGCTATATTTGTTCAGCAGGGAATTAGTTATAAAGTTTTGAATATAAATGAAGAAATAGAAGTTATAGGGGTTGAAGTATGGTGTGAAGTAGGTTTTTCATTTAAAAAGCAGCTCTGGCCCACTTTCCAGTAAGTTGCAGCTCCAGTTTGGAGAGATAATGAGGGTGTGAAAGTCTGACTTCCCTCAGGCTGGTGCACACACTAACAGGGCAATGCCATCATTACTCCTCTCAGCAGCGCTTTTGGGAAAAACCACATGCACACTTGGAGGAAGTGCACTGATGCAATCAAACTGAAAGTTCGGTCCTTCAGCAACAACAACAACAAAAAAAAACGGGAGACATCCAATAAGACAGGAGCTCCTCTTTCACTTCAACCGTCTGACGTGCAAGCACATTCTTTGAATTAGTATCAGAGTGAAAGAATGCTCCAAATGTTGATCGGTTGCTCCACCAGCAGCAGGCAACGACATGTACGTTTCCTCCTGCAACATTCCAGGACTGAGCTCTGCATGATGCATCTTGTGTTTGTGAAATTCTGTACATTATCATACATTTATAGTACCAGTTTTCATTAGTGGGGGGAAAAAAAGCTGATTTCTTTCTTCTCACTTGTCGTTGGCTGTAGCATCGCTCGTTGTTTTTAAGTGTGTGTTGAGGCGTGCTATGCAGTAACTGTTCCAACATGCTCTTTCCTAGAGGACTGAAAACTGGATGCAGAGATTAGAGAATGTCAGGGAAGAATTAAAGCCTTTGTGCGGCTGAACAACATACTAATTCCTGCTTGAACGTTTGCTAAGCTCCATTAAGTATCTTAAGCCTACATCAACCAGGAAGTTTGATGTGACATGGACAGACAGCAACACCTGCTTTTCCCGTGCTGGGTTCACGCCGTGTTTTCTGCTCATCCATGTGCGTTCTGCAAAGGTCAGGCGGTTAGCAGTTTAAGAGCGCTGAACGGTAGCAGAGCTGAGAATCAGTCAACCTGCTCCTGTTGCGTCAGGACTTGGTGATTCCAGTGGGTTTCTGTTGGGAGGAAACAACAGCCGTAGCCAGAGTTTGAATGTTTTCAGGTTTATGACGACTCAGCCTGACAAGAACCCGTCCCTACAGATTGGAGATGCTCCAATTCTTTTAATCAGCTGCATCTCCACTTGCAAATGTGCTCCAAACGTTTCAGTATTTTGCTAATGTTGGAAAAACACAAATTCGCAACTGCAGTGTTTCTATTAAATGAGAAATGCAATTAAAATAACGTGAATAAATTTGTTCATGCATTTCAACAGACTTATTGCATGACAAGTAATAAATAACCATCCGATAACAAATGTATTTGTTATTGTTTGCATTTTTGCATTACTTTTATACTTCATTTGTGCTGGTGCTCATTAGACGTAAGAGAAGACGTCTTGATGTTCAATTCTGCAATAATGAGATTTTTCTGTTTAAATCTCATTATTTTTGCATGGTCGTTCATATTACTAATGGCTAATTTTGTCGATTTATGATTTACTGTGTCTTCTCCAAGATGTGTGGTCTAGTTTGCAACCTCGTCTTCCTGTTTATCACAGTCGAGCAGAACATCAGCAACTGACAAAATGACACAAATCAACAGCCTGGTTGATTTGCTCAAGACCAGATTTTGGAAACACACCTCTTTATTTTATTTTTTTTCTTTTAAAAGAGCAAAAAACGTTCGCTCAAAATTTTAAGTGGTCATTTTAAAAGGTTGCTCAAATTTGCAGGTGTTTCCACATTTTTTTTTAGTTTCAGCTGTCATTCCACACAGATCCGGTGGTTTGGAAGTGCAGGAACAATCATTTTTGAAACCAGGCCCCATAGTGGATACGTTTCAGAATGGTGTACACGCGAGCTACACCTTTTATTTTATTATTATTAATTATGTCGCAGTTACATCTCTGTTTATCCTGCGTGTGCCTCACTTTCACAAATAATCATGGCACAATTTGGATATGTTCTGTGTTTTTTTTTTTTTTTAGGTCATTCTGTGTCGATGTTACAGAGCCACCGATTGGCCCGGCTGACCTACTACAGCGTTTTCTGTGGCACATAGACATAAAAATTTTTTTAACAATAGTTCACAAAAATTTACAGTTCATCTCAGTGTGGACAGGTTAAATAATAAAAAAAAATTATTTATCATTTAAAAAAAAAAAATATAAATTTTTTTTTTTTTACTTCTAATGAGGAAATTGAAGACATTTATATCTTTTATTATACTGCCAGTCAGTAGGAATGCATTCAGTTCAGCTGATAAAACTACAATATTTGTCATAACTCGTTTTTCTTGCCTGAAATCAGAGTAAATCTAAACCTAGCCCACCTCCCTGACAGAAGACATTCTCCATGCTGTAACATCAGACGGTTCAGTGATGAGACGATCTCTGCCAGTTCACAAGATGCTTGCATAACACCTTCCACCAGCGCAGCGCATTCAATCTGAGGCTGCTCCATGATTCACTGCGCACGCGGATAACTAAATGTCTGCATGTCGGCAGAGGGAATAAACTGTTATCTAACAGGGAATCCACCTAGCTGAGCGAATGAGGCGAAAGATGAAAGATTTCCACGCTCTGTACGGTTAAAGTGACCACAAGCCAGATTCCTTCTTGACTCGGAGCTAGCACTGATCACGCTGCGGCTGTTTACGACGAGGCTTCATTCACAAGAGGAGTGACAGGCGGGAGGGAGACGGGAATGTCACAAGATGCTCATTTCTCATCACGGAGCTGATACTTTGGAGTAGGAGCTAATGAGACGTGACAGAATTGCTCACTATTGACAATGGGGAGCAATTTCTCTAAGCAGTGAAACCAAAACCCGCAGCCTCACAATGTCGTCCTGTAAATCCCGCTTTGATCAGATTGAACGAAATAGAGGCTTTAGTGAATCAGCAGCCGGCTGTAATCCTCCAGATTCATGTTTTATTTCAATTCAAGGCTGATGAGAAGAGCACCAACAGTTCTCCAGTCTGGATAGGATATTATAAATAGTTTAGATTCCTATGATCCACTGAAATATGTAGATCTCACAGTAAAATTCCAGAAAGCCAGAGATCTTCATTCTACCTCCTTCAGGATGATTAAACTGCTTTTTTTCTTTTTCTTCTTCTTCTTTTTGTGAAGACAACTTTTGGTCTTTTGCGAGACGAACTGAAAGTTATTTTTGTCACAGCAGATGAATTAAAGGGATCATTTTATCTTCTATGTGTGGAAGATGAAAAGGAAAATTTAAAGAAAAGGGGAAAATGGGAAAAGCAAAAGAAATAATTTAAATGTTTTGTTGAACAGACAGTGAAGACGACTTTCTCCTTTATGTATAAAGGAAATGAGGAAAAATGAAAAGATGGCAAAAATGTAGTTTAAACAAAAGAATTTAATAAATAGTTACGGGCTCCTTTAGCAGAAAAAAAACTCCTGACAATTCTTACACATTTCCGTAACAAAGTCAATCTTTTTCTTTCATTTTTGAGTTCAGTCAGGTAATAATACGGGGGAAAACCTCTTACTCCTGCCACACTGTGTCCAAAGATCTAAGCAGTGATCCGGAGGAGCAAGGACATCTTGTCCTGAGTGATCCGTAATGATTTGTTCTTAGTGTTGTCACTTAAATGTTCTGTTCTAAGATTCGTATTGAAACAGTTTCTCTTAACTGAACAATCTGACACCAACTTAAATGGAGGGTTCTGATCCATGCGGGCTTCTATACTTACAAATAATCACTGATTATAAATCATCTTGGCTGTTCTATTAACAAAGTTGCTGTTTTCACATTAGTATTTAGAAAAACATTCATACAAATTCACAGTTTCCCACGTTTACACAAACTTTCATGTATTTTATTGGGATTTTGATGATGGACCAACACCTACTCTGAACCTCCTCCTATTCAAGGTTCAGTATTCATAGATTTTCTGCTGACCTCCAAATGATTAATCTACCGCTTTCAGGTTTTTCCATGAAGCATATTTAAAATATTGGAAAGCAAATGCTTCTTCAGAAGCTGAAATGTCTAGAGGCAAAATCACCTGGCACGCTATTGGCTGACATTTGCAGAGCAGCCGATCCAGAGCGCCATTCACTCATTATCCTTGTCACTGATTGGCTGAACCTTGAAGAGCAAAGAGAAGGAAGAATATGGATGTTAGACGTTACCACTGAGCATGGAGCGATTCAAAAACTGTGTTGATGTTCTGGCGATCAATCCCTTTTTCCTTTCTTCTTCTTCTTCTTCTTCATTTCTTGAGACATAGAGCATAAACCAGTGCATTATTGCCCCCTAGGAGGCCGAATTTAAGACTGTATTTCTTGAATTTTACTGGGGCCTGTCGTCTTCTAACCCCAAGACTCCAGGAGAAAACGTGAGAATCTGAAAGGATGAAATGTGGTGCAGAGCCACCGGTAGCAGCAAGCAGGGGGAACCAACTCCCCACTGACTGGGCTTGATTTGTTTTTTAAATGAACTTCATTTGACAGAAATTCGACAGGAAGTGAGTTGAGAGTGAAGGGGAAGCCGTGCGGCAAAGGTCAACAGGTCGAGACTCGAACCTGTGACAGCCACGTAGAAGGACATAGCTGTCACGCCCTGACTCGGCATGTTTAAAGCAACAGAAAATGTTTGCGGCCAAGAGATTTACTGTAACTCTGGAGGAGCTGCAGCCATTCACAGCTCAGGAGGGAGAATCTGTTAACGGGACAGTTCATAGATCGTGATTGTTTAAAAAAAAAAAAGAAGCCAGATCTACTGGGGTAACGAGGCTGCAGATGAAAATGGGCCACACTTTTCAGATTTATACATGTAAAGAGATTTATACACGTGAATCCTCTGATTCATAAATACACATCACTTTGTAAAGTGACAGCAGGTGTAGACGGACTGAAGCAACAGGAAACTGATGAACAGGAAGTTCCACTTGGAGGAACTGACTCTGAAAACATGTTTTCATTTCGAAGCTCTGCATCTCCAATCTCACAATCTCATCATTATCAGGACGCCATAATCCCCCCCAAACACACGCACCCACCATCACGTGTTGGATGAACGTTTTGACTTTTGCAGACATGTTCGCCGTTATCTGCGGTATGAAGGGGTCTGGCAAAGGAGCTGACCCACTTCTTAAACGGACTTCTTCTCTTTCCAGAATCACAAAAGTATCAAAAAGCAGAGAAGCAGGTATCCGGCGCATCAGACAGACATGTATTGATTTGAACGGGCCGTTTCTGCTGAGTGTGTTCGCATGCAGTGAGCGTGTCCATCAAGGCCGGCTCACCACAGTAAATCCATCACTCTGCCTCCGTCATCATTAAGAGGCTAAGATCGCTCCCTCAGGCCCCACAGAGAGAGAGAGAGAAATCCATGCCTCTCTGTCTCTGTGTGTGTGTGTGGGGGGGGGGGGTGCGCATGCACATATGTGTCCAGCACCATGACCCAGCAAAGCAGTAAGTAGAATCCAAATCTAAATTCAGCTTCTTTTCCTGGGCAGAAGCTCAGAGGGGATCTGGAATCATTTTACTCTGCAGCCAGCCTCATTTTGGCCCCGAGAGGTTCCCAGAGCAAACCTATTTCTATTCCATGTGTGTGTGTGTGTGTGTGTGTTTGTGTCAGTGCACTCAAGAAATTCATCTACAGTTTGGTTGTTAGAAAGGGCCCCAGGGCCTCCTTTGGCTTAAATCCTCATCATCTTTAACTCTTCCATCAGACGGTGTGGAATGTGACACCATCACATCTCCCGCCATTTGTGGCTCCACAAGAAGCTGTTATAGCTGAACTCAGCCTGTAGGTGTCAGAGTAAATGGTTATTCTAAATATTTTAGTGCTGTGTGGCAAAAAGAAGAGAATTAGGACAGCGAGGATTCGAAAGTGTTAATGTTCCTCTAAACGGGGTACATTGGTGCATCACAACAAAAGTCTGAAATGGGGAATACGCTTTAGTGAAGTGTTTCTTGCTGATTCAAAGCAGTTTGATGGACTGGACAGTTTTTCTTTTAAATGGGTGAATCTACCATTTCTAAATGGGTTATTCATAATGGAAACAGCATACGCAATTCTGATAGATTCTTCTCTCCCTTCAGTTCTTCAGCTGGGATTTCTCTCATTGAACTCGATTTCTCAGTATCCGTTTCATCCTGGCCAATCCAGCAAACAGGAGGAGGAGGAGTTGTGAATGATGAAATTGAGTTTTGCGTTTCTGCACTGTTTTAGGGTTGAAGTCTGCCTGTGGTTGCAGTTCGGCGATGGCAACAGAGGAGGTGAACGAAGCCGTCCAGTTTGTGTTCAGTTTCTGCTGATGATATTCGCCTTGTAAAATAAACATTTTACAATTGAGACGTTGATAAAAATTTTGATGAATCTAGCTTTATTGGAAATATGTTGTTTGCTCGTCTTGCTTTCAATGCCAAAGGTTTTGTCTGGGGCAAAAGGTGCATTTCCGCTGCAGCAAAGCTTTTTAGGAACAAAGGTAGTTTTCTCTCTTTGGGTTTTTCCATCAATGCGCTCTGGAGCTCGTTCTGGTTCCTGTGAACAAGTCACGTGTTTCCACCAGAAGAACGAGGTTCCCAAGAGCCAAATCTGGTTCCAGTCCTGCACTAGGACTGGAATCAGTCCTAGAAACCATGATTTCACCACGGGTTGGTCAAACTGAAAGCAAACAATCAACAAGCATGGCAGCGGACACGGGCGGCACAGGAGCACAGGGCGTCTGCCGTCCTACTATTGTGCTCTTCTTCCACGTTGCACTTGGTCGCAACATGGAACCAAGTGCCACCAGAACTGACTGGTGTTTAGTCAGTTCTCGACTAAACACCAAATTTAGGAGGTATAGCGAACCAAACCTCCTCTAGGTTTGGTTCTAGGTAGGTGGAAACAAAGGGCAGGAACCGAAGCCTGATCAGAACATCAGAGTAGAAATGCAACCCTGAAACAGAGACGCAACAGTTCTCTTGTGTGTTCCCTAACATACTGGAGTGTTTTTTCTTCATCATATAATAATGTGCTCTTAAGCTGACAGAGACAGATGTGTAAGTGTCTCATTGTAAATGTGAGATTACATAACTCGACGCTGAAACAGTTCGCTGGGATCATAAATGCATGATGCACAGAAAACGCCGTCATCCTGTGTAATCCTCATACTGAGCTGCGTTGTTGAGCTCAAAGTGCCACATGTCTACACATCTGGAGTTTACCTTCCTGTTTTAAATGGTCCACCACCAGATCCATCCAGAGCAGATGTCAAAGAAAACCTAAACATAGCTGGAATCGGTCAGTCTCTTTGACCTGAAGGAGATCTGAACTGCATCGAGTTGGCGACGTTTCCACCACCTTTCTGGTCCAATTTGCTGACGGTGAGGTTGTGGAATTGCTCCGTCGTGGAAACACGTGTGTGCCCACATGAGCAAAGAGCTGAATCTTTGTTTATAGAAAGCAAACAGAAGCTGAGCAGTTCCTGTTTGTAGGTGAGAGCTTTTTGACTGCAGTAAGGATCTGTGGTTATGAGTTTGAGCTTTATATGGCCTTCACTTGCGAGTTGTTACCATAAATAACAACAATAGACTGGATGAGATTATAATACTACTTTCCGGAAAACTTCAAGTATCAGATTTGTTAAAAAAAAAAAGCATTCTTATCGATTTGGCCACAAATTGAACAAACCGATGTCTTTCTTTAACACTAATCATTAACACTATCTACACATCCCTGTAGACGTGATTAATATCAGTAGGTAATACCTCTGGTAGACTATTCAATATTCAACGTAGTGAATATTCACCGAACTCTGACCCAGAACCGCACAGCATTCTGGGGCATGTAGGCACAAGAAGGTCGCTAATCTCTCACAGCTCGCTAAGCAAGGTTGTGAGCATCAACTTACTCTTTGGTTACCTAGCAACGACCTGTTGAGTGACTTTCACAGCAGCAGTTTCAGATTTCGCCATAATGCCTCATAACTGCTTGGAAATAAAAAAAACATTGTGGAGTAAAAACTGAATTCAAAGGGAGAGGTGACGCCAGACGCTCGGCAGAAATCCAGATATTTAAAACAAAAAACAAATCAATAATTATTGATATTGACTGATATGAAAATCGCTGTGATAAGTTCTGCAGCCATATCATCCAGACTTCGACCTTGACTCAGTGCTCCAACTATACGTGTTGAAGCAGAAGTTAATTTCCCAGTTAGACTGCGGTAGGATTGGGACGGAGCTCAGCGTACCTCTAGACCTCCAGCAGTCGGTTGTCATAGTAACGCCTTCTGCCTCCTTCAGCGTCTGAACAACGTACAGTCCGTACATACGGTTCATGTTTTGTGTTGCTCTGTTGCCAGTTCTGATTCTTACTGGAAACCCAAAATGCTGCCGAACAAATGATTGAGGACAACTTCAGCAAGCACAGCCTTGCTGACTGCAACTGGCTAGTGTTTAAGAGATAAATTAAATTAAATGTAAGTGTTATATTCTGCTGTAAACCTCATGTTTTATACTTCCCATCAGCTCAGAGGAAAAGGAAAAGGCTGGCGGACCAACACTGGAAACATGGTGGATTTAGCAAACAGCGTGAAAAGCGTGCACACAGGCGCTGTCAGCAACGGAGAACAGGAAGGCTTTGAGTCCGCTTTTGGATGATTGACCTCGGGTCAGTAGGAGGTTTGTTTCAGGGAGCACAAACATAGAAAATGAGAGCAGTTGGACTACAGGGGGGTGTAACTCTGGGAAGAACTGAAACCCTTCATCTAATCTGATCACAGCCAAGGAGGAACCGTGGTAACGTTTACGAACACGGGTTAGGCCTGAGGCAGCTCAGGACGCTAACCGCAGCTCACTGGTCAAGTTAGTCACTTTTTATAGGGATTCCACTGATAAAGAAAAGGATTGGATTTTAATAATGGATCAATTAAAAATAATCAGAGACCCCTCTCTCGTTCTTTCTTCTCATGTCTGCCACTGTTAACACAAACCTTGTTGTGTTTGCCGGCGCTGTGTGCAGTGGTAGTTTTCCATGAGGGAAGGTTGTAACGGCCCCAGAGGAGAGACCTCGCGGGGGGGGAGGAGTCGACGGAGGAATTCTGCGGCGGTCTGTGTGTGTGCTGGAGCAGAACCATGGTAATGGGGGGGGGGGCTGTAGGTGTGGGTAGCATGTGTGTGAATGAACTCTTGCAGAAACGTGCAAAGAACTCCAGAGTAGGAAGTGGCTGCGAGTGTGTGACGCTTTGCCGGGGTGAAAAAGAGAGCATGGCGAGGTAGAAAGTTGAGGGCGAAGGACAGAGAGGGGAGACGTGAGGGAGACGGAGACAAAGAAAGTGTTTGTCGAGACACCGGTGTCCTTTCCAAGGACAAGCAGACTTGCCACCACCGTCATGTGAGGAGTCTCCTCCTCCTCCGCGGTTTGTCCAACTCCTCCCTCCAGGACTTCCTCATGTCCCTTATTTGACTTTCTCCCTCTGGTCCTGACTCCTCTCAGCTTGTCAACATGGCGTAGTGAAGCTCAGGCGAACGCCAGGGTGAGACAGCAGCATGCTAAAGCCTCCTGATGAGCACACAGCCACGCAAACCTTCACAAAGTGGCTTTAGAAGGAACATTTTAAATGCTGTTCTTAGGGCACCACAAAACTATTTGCAGTGTTGTTCTGTGGATTTTAAATATGGATATTTTCACTCTGGCCATGCAACATTCCACAATACCGCATTTGAATAAGAATTTTGATTTTTTTTTTTTTTCCTGTTTTAAATTTTCAAAGAAGAGTTTCACAGTTTTGCGTTTTCAGCCTCTCCCTTGGTGTTTGATATTGTCCCAAGAAGCAAGCCGATATTCCAGAATCACAATCCTCTTTAAACTTTTCACATTCTGTCACCACAGACCGCAGTGTATTCTGCAGCGAAACGGCTTGTCAAACATTTTCAGAGGAAAATGTTCTACTTTAACAGAATTCTTGTGGAAGACACATCTGCTCAGGTGACCAATGATGAGCCTGTTGGGAAGCCACAACTGCACGTCACCCTGAAAGCATCATGCTGGAGTGGGAAGCTGGTCGGAGTCAACAGGAAGTAGGAAAATCCTGGAAGAAAACTTAAGAGGCTGGAGAAGATTTGGAGCGGAGATTCAAATCTCCTGCAGGGGAGGCTTTATATTAAATACATTCATATGGTAGAACATTCCAGTAAGACAGCAACAAAACACACAACATTCTTTCAACCAATCCATACAATTCTGAAGACTTCATGAACATAACATTACAGGTTTCTGCTAATAACATTGATCAGTGTTCTTCATCATCTGGCCTACAAAGCGCAACAGTCACACACCTCTGCAGTCGTCGCTAGAGACTTCTTCACTTGTCAACGTCTCAGTTTTTTTATTTATGACCAAACATCCTTCGAATAGCCTCTTGCAGTCGTTCTGAAGCGCTGAGGTCAGCGATTTCCACATCCTCCATCATGCATCATGTGCTCCTCCACAACTCCTCCGTGTTCCAGTTTGTGACTGTGGAGCACGCCAATGTTAGCAGAAATGAAAAAATAAAACACAAACCAGCATGTTCTCCTGAACATGTATCGTTATTATATTATTGTTATGCGAAATGATTTTGTTCTGTGGAGTTTTTAATCCCTTTTATCTTGTGAAGACATGAAAACATACCTGCAAGCACACTTTTAATACCTCCAACTTCCAGCTACTGGAAGCTTTTTTCCAGCAGTGACCTTCTGAACCCCTTGTTTCTGAGAACCGAACAAAGCCGGACACAAAGCCTAACTTGTAGCTGCAGGCAAAGCTTTTATTTTGAAGTCCTTTCTCTGAAAAGCCCTTAACTAACACGAGAAGCCGCGGGCCTGCTGAGCAAACACTGCTGAGAGGAAATGACTCATTGATATGTTGGGGTTTCTCATCACGAACTTCCTGAACTTCTTGTTCCACCAAAGTGTTAAAAGTCCAGACATTCCTCTAGAACTGAACGGGCCTCAGTGAAATCTGTAAGTTGACGTTTTATTCTGCCTCACATGTGGATTTTCTTTCAGCGTCGTGTGGGTTTTGAAACCTCAGTTAGGTTTGCATCTTTTGTTCTGGTGGCTGAAGCCACAGTGAACAGAACGCGGCGTGTTCACTGTGACACGGAACCAGAATAGAAACCTGCTGGAAGCCTGGGCTTTGGATATCGATTTGTGTGCTAAGTGATGCAAAGTGAAGTCCCAGCTAAAGCTTATCAGAATGGCTGTGTTTGATAGACGTCACCGCCTGGAAACCTCCGGACCTTCTGGGCCTTCTGGGAGGACACACACGCACACATACACACACACACACACACACACACAATTCTGAGTGGCAGTGAAAGGAAAGGAAAGGAAAAATGTGTTTGGCTACTAGTTATGCTTTACTGTTTATTCTTCACAAAAAGTTTGTAAAAGTAGATGTTTTTTTTAAGAAAAAAATATTAAATATGTCGATAATTAACAATTAAATAAGTAGAACACCCTTAAGCAACTGTGTACCTTTGGTAGCCATTTTACTGTCAGTAAATTTTCCTTCGTTCACATTGAGGTTTACACATTGCACTGTGTGCTGCTGCTGAGTAAGAGTGAACAGAGACAGTGGCTCTTTGTTGCCTTTGCCAGGAGTTTGGACTGGCTTGGGTGGCAGTGCCTGCAGTCACTCTTTCTTTTTTTTCCCCTTCCCCTCCCTTCTTTCTTTCATTGTTTTCTATTTCATGTGAGTAAAGTAAAACTGCGAAAAACTAAACAGAAGCTCGTGAGATCAGCTCTGGAGCCAAAATGTTAACATTTTGTGAAATCTTGAGAAAAACGACATTTTCACCTCTGAGGTCCACAGTTGGATTTGGGAAGAAGAGTCACTTTAACTCAACATGACATCTTTTGTCAAACAGCTTCCAAATGAACATAATCTGAATAAATAAAATGGAGTAGAGAACCCGTCTCTTCCTCCCACCATCTCTCTTTCTCATTCCTCTAATTGCAGCCTTAATCCCGGGCCAGATTAGAGGGATGTGTTGGCTCTGGTCGTGTGTTCGTGCGGTCTGAATGAACGATACACAGATCCCGCGGAGATTACTCGATCTGTGTCATCGTCTCACGGGTTGGAACCAACCAGAGTCCAAATCCAATTTAACTCTCCACCAACATCTCCAGCCAGCAGGAATGTGGCGGGTGCGGAAGCGTCGGCACCAAACCCGTTGAGGATTTCTGTCATGTCAGAGGGTTTAGCACCCTTTTTGTTGTCTGGTTTGATTACACGTTGATCCAGCGGCTGGTTCGCTGTGGAATATTTGCCTGTCATGAAGCAGTTTTCCCCCCCTGTGATATAATACTGATTTCATGCTGACCCAGTAAGAACCGGGCTTCTGGCGAATGTTTGCGCCTATAAATAGCAGGGAGGGTTCTCTCTGTTTCTTTTTCTCCATCCTGCATCCTCTAACCTGGTTGAGTGATGAGGGATTCATCAGTACTTTGGGTTCAACAGTGCAGCTGCTGCAACTCATTTCTGTTCATCAGTGTTTTCTGAACAAAGCTGGAACAAAGATGTGGAATGTGTTTTTAATATCAATATTAGAAATGTGTTCATTTGAGCCCTTCTTCAGATGCTTTTGTGAGGTTAACAATAGTCACCAACTTTGCGACTTTGTTGCTACATTTAGAGACTTCTCAGACCAAAGAAAGTTGCTATTGGCCAGAATCTGAATCGGTGTGTTTAGAGGTCTGAGTCAGGAAGAAAACGTTTTGACGTCAATACATTTCAACAGAACCTGACGTATGTGATAGCAGCACGCTGACACATCGGTCCTTTCATGAATCTGACGTGAGCTTCTCAGGATGGCTTCAGACAGGTGACCTGGATGATGCGTGAAATTCAAATGGGGGTCAGGAAGTGGATTTCTCTGGTTCAAAACAGCGAGTACGCTAGTGCCCTAAATGGGCTGACGCAGATGAGATATCTAGAAAAAAATATGTATATATTTAGGATATGATCCATATTGTTTCGGTAAAAAAGACTTGTCATATAATGTTGAGCCCAGCGTTAATGCGACCAACATAACTATCTGATGGGTCATTTCAATCAGATATAGCCTTTATTTTATGCTATATAAATAACACATATCATGTTTTTGTGTATAATCCAACACTCTTTTAAACACTGTCATGTCCAAATGAAGTAGTGCAGAGACAAACCTTTTATATTTTCACTTGATATACAACAAATGCTCCCTCCCAGTGATTAGATCTTTTATTCCAGTAAAAGTACAGCTTCTGAAATGAGCTAAATAAACTACTGAAATATTTCCCTCCTTTTTTTTTTTTTTTTGAAGAATTCAACAAACACCCACGTTTGACATTTCAGCCGGGCTTGTGAAGTTTGCTGTAGGACATTTCTGGATCCCCCGGTTAGCAGCATGTGTTGGAGGATGTAATTAGGGAGAGTTAGTGTGATCAGCGTGTGGGAACCAGAGGTGTTACCAAACACAAGTAGCACAAACAAACAGCGATACTCACCGTTTGTTGTCGGGGAAATTGTGATGCGTAAGACATTTTTCTCTCACCGCACAAACGCCACTAGTATGTGTAATCCAAACCTCCCACTTCAGTTCAGGTTTTGTATTTTCCCTCCCCTCCTCTTTGGCTGCTGTCCCCACTTCTGGCGGTGGGAACAGACAGGACACGCCACATTGACGGGGATTTGAAACCAGAGAAACTCAAAATCCAGCAAAACCTGCTGGAACTGTGCTCCGCTTTGAGGAGTTCAGAATGTACAGAATGTTCCAGTTGAGTGAAAAGCGGAGAATGTTGAGAAATGCAATGGTTTCAACTTTATGCTGGCATAAAAATCTAAATAAATGGTAGGAAGTTGATGCAGTGGACGTTAATTAAGCCTCAATAGCTTCTCAGCGGCAGTCCAGTTGGTGTGAACAGAGTCCTCCAGAATCCTAAGACCAAATCTGCAAAGCAAAAACACACCGACTGGATTTTTGTTCAGAATTGTTCATAGTGAGCATGTCACCGTTTTAGTTGAAACCTCATGATGGCTGATCAGCAAACAGTTGCTCTTTGTTTTTTTTGTTTTTTTCAGACTCGTCTCGAGCCGGATGGGGAGGGAGAACTTTACAAGGCAAATTGTCACAGTGTGAACTCAAGTTTCACTGTCAGGTTCCACCTAAATCTCCACAATCCCTGGTATGTACATGGACTTCTGTTTGTTTGAATTAAAGGTTAGGTGACAGAACAGGCATTTTTGATTCATCTAGATGCAAGATATGTTATTTTCAAGCTAACATATTAATCATTTTGTGACATTGCAGTGTTTTTGTTGTGATCATGGCCGCTTCACTATGTATTTTTTGGTGTCAAGTAAATAATGATTGTAGATTTAAAGGGTTGGTGTAGATTTTTGTAAGGTGCAGTTATTATTGGAATATCTGCCTTACATCCAGTAAAAGATGTCAGATCATTTATAGATGTCATTTAAATGATCGCCTACATTATATCGATGATTCTTTGTCACTATTTCCACCCATCCGTCCATTTTCTGTACACTCTTGTCCCTAGTGGGGTCAGGAGGGGTGCTGGTGCCTTTCTCCATTGGGACATTCAGACGAGAGGCGGGGTCACCCTGGACAGGTCGCCAGTCTATCGTAGGACACTTTGTCTCTATTTATCATATATAATTACTTACTTGCTTTATGGATGTCAGAGAAAATGTATGAGGTTCCAAGAAGTTCAAAGTCTCCTACATAAAATATTCAATACAGAGAAAAAAATAATCATGTTTATGACTTTTTCTATCCACTGTACTTCTGTCTTTGAATATTCTTAGTGATGTTAGATTTTCTTGTTCATCCTCTTTCTGTTTTATTTGAGCTGCATTCCATTTCATGGTGTGACTGCTACCCGTTTTCCAGTAACATGAACCAGACATGGTTCTGGTAGTGGTCACCTACATGACCAATCACAGAGCAGAAAATCATCTATTCTACAGTCAGGTCAAGTCTGTATTGACTCTGTATGCAGGAAACCAAGAGAGAACTTTTTATTTTGTTGCTTACGCCCTCTTTCTAATGCTACCCTGGGCATCTGCCCATATGGCAAAGAGATTCAGTTGCTTTTGATGACGGAATATGCTGCTATAAAGTTGATTTCCTTTTAAACGGTGCTACGTGTGTGAGGTGAATCCCTATATGGTCATGCTAATTAAAAGCTAGCGAAATCCTTTCTACCTCTGCCAGCTAGCGTTTGGTGGTGGCAGTGTCATGGTGTGGGATGGCATCTCACTTTCTGGAGGAAAAAGGCTGGGCATCATCAAACGTGTGGCGCATGCTGGTTGAGGAATGGGACGTCTCCCCACAGCAGTGTGTGACCGAGTGTTTGACCAGCATAATGATTAGGTGCCATGTTGTTATGGCTGAGCATTAATAAGCCATTAATATGGCTGAGCAGTTTGTAAATTCAAACATCTAATCCAGTAATCAACACAGATAACTTCTTTATTATCATTTGTTTACCACACAGCTTATCAGAATCAGGCTGCTCATGGAATTATGTTATGGTTTTTGAGAGAAGGATTGGCTTTAAAGAAGATGACATTTGTGGCTTTTGGTTTGATTATGAAACATTTTAAATGCCTAAGGCGTCACTGTGGGTCCAAAGTTCATGGAAGTTAGAGGACTACAAGTCCAGCCTACCAGGTGGTGAAACATTTACAATGTACCCTTTTTATGGACTTGTTTAAAAGGTGATGGAAACTTCAGATGTTGCTGTTTGAAAGGACGTATCGACGCATTCAGAGACAATGACAGTGAAATATGACAAATGTCTGTTAGAGATGAGCAGGTTTGTGTTGTAGCTGCTGTTCTGGTGTTCAATCGTTCACGTTTATGCCAGCGAAGTTACGTCAGTGCCATGCCGCTAGCGTAATGTTTCCCCTAACAACACTACTACGACTCCTTGTTCCGGCTTCTACTGTGACATTGCGAAGGCCACGTTTTACGTCCTCAGCTCCCACGTTGTTTATATACAGCAGAACTCTGTTTTGGGTCAAACAAGCACCTACACCACCTTCATCTAGAACTTAAACCCTCGTAAGCCGCATGAAAGCTCCGAGGGAGCCACTTAGGCTCAATCATAATTTGCTCTTTTGGTGTGATTGATAGCGTAAATACTCCGATTCTGCGTGGGAGGCCAAATTCCCAAAGACTTCAACCGTTCTCTGGAATGAATCCAGCAAACAAAAGTGTAAACAGGAATTCTTTAACAATTATACAACTGCTAGTATAATTTGGAGTTACATTCCGTTGAAAAATTTGCAGTCAACTGTACCTGGGTTATAATGAACCAGTAAGGGTCCATACCTACGTCCAACTCAGAATCTATCGTGAGACTTCATATTTTACATGTTTGTGTCCAAATATAAAAGGTTCTTTCAGTCAGAGGGATAAAAAGCACGTCAAGCTAACGTCCTCTCTCAGTCTTTACCTTCACACTTCTGCTGCAGTTGTTCCTCCCCATCATCTGTCCATTTCACTGCATTTCCTTTATTCGCTCCGTCTCCCTCAGCATTGTTTCATCCTCCCTCCTCCCCCCGACTCCTCCTTCCTCTCCTATCCCCCTGCATAGCTCAATGAGTACAAACAGTTAGTAAGTTTACTCCAAAACACTCCGGCGTCCTCCGCCGCGCTGCCATCAAGGGTAACCCTCCTGCCTCGCCGGTTTCAGCGAACAGGAAGAGAGCGTACCTTCAAGGTCACCCGTGTCAGCTGGGACACGTGCGATGACATCCTGCCTTCACTTTGCGCTTCGTCGGAAACATATTTGAAGAGTCGCCTTCACGAATCATGCAATGTCTCCAATCTGATTGGCAGCTGATTGACCTTTGACCTGTTGAAGGGCATGAAACCTGCTCTGTTAAACTTTAAGGTTTATTGTTCGGAGCGAAAAGGCGAGGCCTCTGACAGCTGAAATGATACACTTTTTATGCTTTAATGTATGATGAAAATAAAGAAATCCTCAAGCAAATAGACATTTTCTTGGCTGTGTGTGTGTGTGTGTGTGTCCTCTCTCCAACAGGACACACTGACCTTAGAGAAGCAGAGCTAACCGCTCTGTGGATTCCTCCCTCTGAATTCCTCATGTTATCTCTGCTGTGTGCAACAGTTTATCTTAAACTAAGTTTCTTTTCTGTCTTCAGTGTTTTGGGAGAAAGCCTTTCAGCCTATAAAATGCACCAGTCATTCACCTCCTGAGGTGGACTTTCACATCTCTTGCTGCTGTTTTATCTTATTGACTCCCATTTGTGTGTGTGTGTGTTGTTCTTGTCCGCAGAGCAAACGGACTCACACAGACGACTGCGCCGGGTTTTCTGCGCCGGGGAAAACTGAAGCAGTTTCATAAAAAGTGTAATTTAATTAGAGAAAGAGCAGAGCGGAATTATAGCGCAGAAAAAAGAGGGAAGCAGTGAGAACACAACAAGGAAGTTGAGAAATATTCACTCCTCCTCTTTTCTCCCATACGTTAGAGTTGGATCCACTCCCCCGGCCTCAGGCCCCCCCCCCGCCTCTCTCTGCAACTCACCTGTCGAGTTTAGCCTCCCATCCCCCCCCAAAGCTCCTCCCCCTACAGGGCAGGTAGGGCTCCAGCTGTAGATATAAAGGTATGCTGCCGCCAAGCAGACCATCTTCTCTGCTCTGGGAGTGAAGAAGACAGCAGGGCCGAGAGTGGCGGTGTGGGAAACGGAAAGAGGCGGAGTGGGGAAGTTTTGAAAAAGAGAATTGGATTGACTGCTCTCAGAGCTACTCTGCAATCATGGGGCTTGGAGTGAGTATTCCAACTTTTCCTCCTCATCTGGTGCGTGTGTTAGACAACTTTTGGACTGTGAGGTTGTTTTGTAATCTGCTTCTTTAGTTTGTGGCAAGTCAATGATTAACACAAAAGCTTGTTTGCACAGCAAAGAGGAATACTTTCTGCGCTTCCTCGTGAAAAACCAAGCTGGAGCCTCAGAGCTGTCTTCCCACATGCGCTCGGTCTTATTCTGGGACTTGTTTGTGTCTCCCTTTCTCCAATCCAGAAAGGGAAGGATGATTACAAGCCGGCCGCGACGTCAGAAGACGATGGCAAGAAGCACAAGAAGGGGAAACAGAAGAAGGACATGGACGAGCTGAAGAAAGAAGTGGACCTGGTGAGTACGCCCGTCAGAGCGAGCGGTCGCAGAGATGAACCGTTACAGCTGACACAAACCTCACGGAGAGTCACATGAGATGTCTGTCTGCTTCATCCAGATTGCTGCTTACACTTCCACAAACGCAGTCACATGTTATTAAAGAGTTTCCAGCTATAATCAGCCTCTAACACATGCTTAAAATCTTACTTTCCAGTCGTGGACAAAGTAAGGTTAAGGAAGGGCGGATAGGTCAGAGGACGGTTGGCCAGTTTCCACTGGTGTCAGCTTTTTTCCCCGTCAAGTCCTTTCACCAAGGTCAAAGAGGAAGTCAAAGTTTAGGAGAGAGTGATTCGCTTCACAAAATCATGATACATTTTGAAAGTGTAGCTTTCAAAGAACAGAGGGAAATTGTTTTGCGAATTAGAGGCATTTCGCCCAAAGCGACCCGACTGTCGTGTCCTTCACAAGGTCAGGCCACAAGGAGAAACGGTCACAGTCAGACGCCTCACTCTGTCTCACTTCTTTTGCTTAATTATCAACATACCTTCAAGATTTCCAACAATGCTCAGAATTTAATAGATTCATCACCACAATGATCAAGAGTTTGTAGAGTTCGTCTCATTTAGCTTCACCCAGTGATTGAACAATTTGCAAAAAACACTGAAGCTCAGTCCACACATATCAATATCATCTCAGTGAAAACCATAGTTCATGATCAATATACCTTGATATATTACATGTATTATAGTATGTTTAGTTAGTATTATTATTTTTTTCTGTTCTATGATATTTTTCTGTTTCCTGCTGGATGATATTCTGGTTTATAATATTTTCATGCTTTCTGAACAGATTGTTGAGAATGAGAATTTGTTCTCAATCAACTAATCAAACCCAAACGTGTTAGATATCAATAGTCGACTAATTCAAGTAGATTGTTAGTCACTTCTAAATGTACTCAAACGTCAACAGTTGTCCAGAAAAATAAGTTGATTTTTGACTCTTAATGTATTCAATGTGTTTTGTTTTTAAAAGCCATTTTGGGTTAGATCGTTTGATTAAACCCAACTATGTTTGAACATTAGACATATTTTAATTTGAAACCAACTCTAAATGGAAGGCGCTGTCATTTCTGTCTATTTTATGAAGTGTCCAACACTAATACTGGCCCAGTGTCTTTCTGCAGGCATCACTCTGAATTATAAGGTCATAAAACTCTCATTTTGGTGACACATTAATGGTTATCGTCCTTTGAACATCTTAACTAGATCTCAAAGTCCTGCCGCAAGCTGAAGGACATCTTAATGTCATAGCAACGCTATCGCCAGTCTCCTCTGATCTTTCCAATCTAGCATATCATTCACTGCAATTAACGCCATGCCCCAGCTTTAACGTTCCCCTGGAGATGCAGAAATTCTTCCAGTCCAAATAAACGCTTTAGAATGATTTATCGTCATGTATTAGTGATTCCAGTGCTTCAGATCTGATCCGTGGTTAAATAATGGCGGCTTATGGAGCAACAGTAAAAGGAAAAGCACATCCAGCTGACATGTTAATGATTGTTGCCCAGTCATACAATTAACTAGAGGTATCAAAGTCCAGTAAAGACAATAGAGGCTATTCCCATGGCAACATTATGCAGCCTTTGATTTAACTACATGTGGCAAAGTCTGAGCAGAAATGGCTGATTGCTAAAAAGAGAGTGGCTTCATTTATTTAAATAGCAGCGGGAATTTCCGACCCCGGATTTATCTGAGAGCTTGTGGTCGGCCATCCAAATAACATCAAAACGAGGCCGAAACATGAAAGAAGGCAAGGCGAGAGATGTCCTCAGCCGGCCTGTTGAGACGGGAACAAAAAACAGCGCTACTTTTGGAGCATGTGATAGCATATTATCCATGGAACATTTGGCATGCTTGCTTACATAATGCTAATTATTAATGAGAGTACAACAGTCAAGGCTGGAAGAATGGTCACCGCTCACTTTCTCTGCAGAAGTTTGCGTATTATTGCCATGTTAGCAGCCAGTGCAGAGGTTGTTTCCTCCAGTCCAGCTAAATACAACTTATTTAGAGCTGCATATGTGATATTAGGTTTTTTTTCTTTGAAAAAGGCAAGATAAGCATGAAACATTTGCAAAAAGTAGATGAATACATTGTCTGATGTGGGATGTTGATTTATGTGAAAAAATCCAACTAGGGATTCACAATATTGGATTTTGGTAGATACCCGATATGACGATTTACTAAATCTAATTTGGCTGATAACTGATACCAATACCAATATTTTTTTGCCTATAACTACTTAATAAAACTATATAACTTTCTCTACTGTGGAATTAAAATACTGCATTGTCTTTGTCAATTTAGCCTGCTACCAAATGCAAATGCTAAACAGGAGGCTGAAAATGATGGAACACCTTCAACTTGCGTCATATTTAATGTCAAACTTATTTATGACATTTGCTCTATAAGACAATGACAGAACTCAGTGCAAATGTGTAAATCTTTACAAATTTGCACTGTACAAATTGAAACTTAACCTGTTCACAAGCAGCAAGTGAAAAGCACATCAGTTATGCATTAACAGTTACTTATGACGTTATGCTGTGCTGCAGGGATCATTGACACTGGTTTGTCATATAACAACAACTCTTTTTATATTGCTGAATTATTTTTGATGGAATGGCCAATGTCCGATGTTAAATTTCACAGGTAATATCGACAGATACTGGTACCATGCCAACAATATTGTGCATCCCTACTTCCAACCTAATGACAGTGGTAATAGCCAGTCAACAGTATTCTTAAGGTGCTAGCTAACAGTTCAAACCTTGCCTAAAACCCTGTTTGTATTTATATTTTCTACTAAGAAACACATGATTTAAAGTGGCGTTGTCTTTTAAACATTCCTCAAATGCTAACCAAGCGTTCTCCCCAATCTGATGAGAATTTGCTGTCAGCTCTGGCAATGCAACATGGCAACTTCAGACCTACTTCCTTTTACTTCAACATAACAAAACGAGAAATCTGCTGTCATGTTGATGGCACCTGCTCTTTGTGAGAAGAGACTTTATTTTCAATGAGAAATGTTGTGCCGTCCTTAGCACAGTGAGCAGTCACTAAATAGAGGAACACAGCTTTCAACATAAGAAAACACTATGTTGAAAGTTACATATAATAATGAGCAGGACTGACCCACATTACCTGGTCTTCTCCCATTTTGTTATTGTACCTCCATTACAAAGTCTTGAAATCTTTGTTGTGGAGTTCTATAGTTCCATGTAACTCACACCTACAGTTACTTCAGTGAGATGTGTCATTGTTTTCAGCATTGACACATGTATGATGTCATTGTATCGCCACAGAAAGCAGTGGTGGCATCTCAACTCGGGGCGTTTCATGGAGCCAACAAATCCCGGTTTTTGTTTCACTGTACAATAGAGATGAAAGATGGAAGTCAGATATGATTGCAGTTCATCCTCATTACATCGGAGGAATTTCTTTTCTTTCACCCGCTGTGGGCATTATTGAACAAAAGACAAAAAAAAACAAACACTCAGTGTGGGCACATGAATGTGTCAGCCTCTCTGGCTGTTCATTTGCAGAAACACTTTTTGCTTTTTCAGTCAGAGAAACCACAGCTACATGAAACGTTTTTCCACATATTGGTTTAAAATGGAAGACAAGCCAAAATGATTTGACTGTTCTGTTGGGTTGTTTGCAGTCCATGTTTGACTGTAAGTTCACAATCCTCTGCACACTAGTTTTACTCAAATGTTTGACTAATCTTAAAAATCACTGTACGTACCCCCATGCATCCATAATCCGGATCAGATGGGCGACTATGTTTTGCATCTTTATGTTCCCTGGAGGCCACGTCAACACATTCTTTAATCCTCAGAGGAGATAATATCTGCGCTTTCAAAATGACAGGGATTTCAGCCTGTTTGACGTAATGTCTGTCAATCTCATTCTCTCTTCTTTGTGTTTTTATTTTTTTTTTCCTCTCCCTCCATAGGATGATCACAAGCTGACATTGGATGAACTTCACAGAAAATACGGCACGGACCTATCAAGGGTGAGCTCTCTGCACACAGGATTTATCAGGATTCACAGAGGTAGATAAGGCCAGAGTACAAGCTCCAAGCAGACAAACACTGTGTGGAGCTTGTGTTTGTCTGCGCGTTTGAAAGCAGACTTTCATATAATTATCCTGCAGAGTAGCATTGTGGTGCATGGGCAGAAGATTTACCAAAGTGTCTATTAACCCAAATGATAAAGCCTGTTTTGCAGTGGGATTGTGGCATTGCACAAAAAAGGGAATCCTATATTTTGTTTTCAGGAGACTTTTTATGGTCTTTGCTGTACAATATACAGCTCCACAGACTCAAGCAAAGACTCAATCCATCAGGAACACTGGGTTGACAATATCTGCTTGGAGAAATGTCTGGCTAGACTTCTTAACCTCACAAGGCTAAATGTGACTTTCATCAAACCTGAATCTAAATTCACCATCTTTTTCACAGAATACTTTAAATCAATCCGCCATAGAGACTTTAGAAGCTAATTTCACGCTATGTCTGTTTAGGGTCTTTCCGCCTCCAGAGCAAAAGAGATTCTAGCCCGAGATGGTCCAAATGCCCTGACACCTCCCCCAACCACACCCGAATGGGTGAAGTTCTGCAAGCAGGTAAGAGCTAACAACAGGCTTGGCACAATTTAAATGGATGCAAATGTATTTTTAAATTAGCGTTTGCATGCGGTAGAGACGGTTGTTTGAATGTTGTCTTGGTCTCTCTTCCAGCTGTTTGGTGGTTTCTCCATGCTGCTGTGGATTGGGGCAATCCTCTGCTTCCTCGCTTATGGTATTCAGGCTGCTTCAGAAGATGAACCAGCAAATGATAACGTAAGAAGATTTCTCTTACTGACATCGGCAGTCATTTTCTGGTCCTCCAGAGACTGAATGAAGAGTCCTATCTGTCCTCCTACAGTTGTATTTGGGTATTGTGCTGTCTGCTGTCGTCATCATCACTGGTTGCTTCTCCTATTACCAAGAAGCCAAGAGCTCCAAGATCATGGAGTCCTTTAAGAACCTGGTCCCACAGGTGAGACTTCCTGTCACACGATTCCTGCCACATGGCTGCTTGTTGTTACTCAGGGTCTTACTTCAAACCTTTCTTTGATGCCATAGCAAGCCCTGGTTGTCCGTGACGGGGAGAAGAAGAGCATCAATGCTGAGGAAGTGGTGGCCGGAGATTTGGTGGAAGTGAAGGGTGGAGACAGGATTCCTGCTGATCTCAGGATCATCTCTGCTCAAGGATGCAAGGTCGGTGTCGTCGGTCTACGTGTAGATTACCGGTACAACAATTATAGGCAACCTTGGTGTGTGTACAGCACTTCAACTTCTAGAACTAATTAAAAAGTTCAGGCATACAGAGTGGGATCATTGACCAGGTCTCTGTGGACGGGCTCCCACCATACCAGGTTCTCTCTAGTGTTTCAACTCGGGTTTTCTGTTTGGTTTCAATCTGATTAAAGTTTTTCAGTTTTGTTGTAGTGTCAACCATATTTTATTAAAATAGTCTAAAAAGCTAGTTCAAAATTCCATGGAGTGTAGATATGGACAAATGTGAGGAAGTATCTTTTTTTCTTGCTGTCATTTCCTGATTCATAAAGATCAGCTTGCATTTGCCCTACTTCAGTTCATATCTATTTCCCATTTTGATCAGTGGCTATAAGAACTAGGACTCTGTCCAAGTCTCCTCCCCAAGGAAGTGAGGACACATATTTTCAATTAAAAGCTCATAAACTCTATATATATATACAGAAATACCTGAGTTACTTTTATAACAGGAATTTTCAGTTGTCCCAATAACATGGCATAACAAAAACGACTTTATTCTTGTTTCATTTTTCAGGTGGACAACTCCTCCCTTACTGGTGAATCAGAGCCCCAGACCCGATCCCCAGATTTCACCAATGACAACCCACTGGAGACCAGGAACATTGCTTTTTTCTCCACCAACTGTGTTGAAGGTATTCATGCCCTTAGAAATTTAACACGATATTTATGATGTAGGTTGGATATTTTGGAGGATGTCAAGTTTGGAGACATTTAAGAAAAGTAGCTGGACAACATTCTGAAACTGTAATGTTCCTTCTTGATGTTCAGGAACTGCCAGAGGAATTGTCATCAACACTGGAGACCGAACCGTTATGGGTCGCATTGCCACCTTGGCTTCCAGTCTGGAGGGAGGAAAAACTCCCATTGCTATTGAGATTGAACACTTTATCCACATCATCACCGGCGTGGCCGTCTTCCTGGGTGTGTCTTTCTTCATCCTCTCCCTCATCCTTGGCTATGGATGGCTGGAGGCCGTCATCTTCCTCATTGGTATCATTGTGGCCAACGTTCCAGAAGGTCTCCTGGCTACCGTCACTGT
>CAEFZX010015204.1:0-77833 GCA_903066825.1 Alfaro cultratus
ACCGTGAGTAGCGTTATATTTTTTCTGGTGTGATATGTGTGTGTGTGATATATATATATATAGATACATATATATATATATATATATATATATATATATATATATATATATATGTAATTTTTTCAAGAGTGGTCAATGACTCCCTTGTCCCCCACTTGGGGTCGCCACTGAATCCAGACACACAGCATCTAAAGAAAAGATGAGGAAAAAGATGAAAAGTATTTTCACAGATTGCTCTCTGAATTGGACAACTTCTTTCAAACTGTTTGCTAAGTACAAATAGATAATCATTGCCTGTATGGTGACTTTACGTATGATAAATTATTTAAAGAATATATCCAGTTGTCTTTCACACATAATATGTGAAGTAAATGTCATTTTTAACCTCTAAAGAAAAGGTTTCCTATTTCAAAGTAAACAGGCTCCGTTGGAAGTCTGAAGACCTTCTAATTAAACTGACAGTAACTCGTCGTGTGTGTGTGTGTGTGTGTGTGTGTGTGTTGTGGCCAAAGGTGTGACTGACGTCGACTACAGCCTGTACCCGAGCCTGGAGCTGCAGAGGGACTGGCTGACCGCCTACCTGGAGAGCTACAGACGCAGCACGGGCCGCAACGTCACGGCTACCGACGAAGAAGTCACGGAGCTCTACGTTCAAGTCTGCAAATTCTCTCTTGTAAGTCAGAATTATAGCCCAACCTAAGCACGTTGTGAGTCACTTTGGAGAAATTTTAAAAGTTATCTTCAGTTTTTTCTTTTTTTTTTTTTTTAAGTTTTCCCTTTTCTTCTGTTTAGTTTATAGTTCTGGGCAAATTCACACAAAGAAGAGGAGGGGAAAAAAACACTCACATTATGAGATTAGTGCTCTCATTTCAGCAGCATCCAGATGTGCGCAGACCTCCGAGATGACGGAGTGGGCATCACCTCACCGCCGCATTCTGATAATTTACTTTTCCAGCAACAACTCCCCCGTTTCTCCCCCCCAAACCCTCTAAAAGCAAAACCAAACCATCCTGTTTAAGCCACCGCCGCTCAAAGTATGATGGACTCCGTCCGAGTTGATTAGAAGCTACCGCAGGGGAAAAAATGAAAGACGGCAGCCAAAATTATTTTTCTTATGACCACAATTTTCATTCTTTGGTGGCTCAAGTGGTGCTGAGCTATCTGTCTGAAAGTGCTTCCACAGCTCCAACACAATATGCAGAATTGTCCAAGCAATTTAGAGGCAGGGGGGAGGGTTGGTGTGAATTTCTCTTGAAATAGCCCAGATGTGATGAGGAAGCATATTACTTTTTAAAGTAACCCACGCTTTGGCCAAAAAATAATAATAATAAAAAAACAGAGAGGGAGAAATTAGAAGGAAAAAAAAGCAGGGGGCGGGGCGTTGAGGGGGTTGGGGTGAAATAAGGCCTGGAATGGAGTGGGAGAAGTGATAACGTCTTGTTGATTGAATTCAGATTTTCGGTGACAGACCAAGGAGGGTTTTTTTTTTCTGACTGGGGAGATGAGAGAGAAATTGTTCACTGACACGTAACAAGCCAAGTTTCCAACTGGACTCGTTTCGACGCTCCGTGTGTCAGGATGACTGATGCCAAACCTGCTGCGTTCAGACAGGGAACCTGGGCGGCGATAGCCCTGTTTTATGTTGAAGTGTTGGGTTTGATTAATATTTAGCATTGACACTTTAGGTTATATAACATGTTATATAGAGGGAAGCCAACTATTCAGTGTCATTCTCACTCCTCTCCACTCATAGACTATTGGAATCATAAAATTCAACAGAAATATTCACTGGCTTCTCAATTATGAAATTTAGGGTGAGTAATTACAATTTCAGTATTTTTTTTATTTAACTGTTACTGATTTATTTTTTTTGTTTAAACAACCTATTACTGTGAATGAGCAGCTTCACATTATAGTTCCTTAATATACTCTTTCTTTATTTGGAGGATTACGATGTTTAGCACATGAATACAGCAAATATAACTAATTATATGACATTGCCATGCAAACCAGAATCATTCATAGTCTTGAAAAGGCTGGAAATTGTTTCCCAGGTCTGGATAAGTCTGAAAAAAAGAGCATTGAAAGAAATTTAACTTCTTTTCTTTCCTCCATCTGCAAAAAAATAAAATAAAAGTGATCACCTTTTACATTTTAACATTTTGATGTAAATTAAACTTTACCTTTGATTTGCTATGTCACAACGTTATTTTTCATTTTATTTGATACTTTTGTATTTAGATTTTTGATATACTGACTGACTGCACACTTCCTGCTATTCCAAAATAAAACAAAGAATCATTTCATAGCCTGTTCAATCAACTCTCAGTTTTTTTAGTTAGGTTGAACTGGACGTAGGTAAAAAATATTTTTGAACATATAATAAAAGTAGCAAAAATAAGAAACTGCACCTTAAAGACGGCATTTATCTCCTGGAGTGATAGAGTTTGATGAAAACAAAAACAGCAACATGGCTCGATACCACGCTTTGGAAATTGGAACCTAATTTTAGCATCTTTGTGCTTTGTGACCTTTGAACCCGATGTGTTTCAGAGCTGGTTTTGTTCTCAAATGTCAAATGCTGTAAAAACCAAGGAAGATTATGCAATGAATGGAACAACAAGTAATATTTGTCTATTCTTTTTGATAAACATGCAAAACGAGTGTAAAAACAAATGACATCAATCTGTATTCAGCTCTTTTGGCTCTGACACCCCTAAATAAAACCAAGACAACTGTTTTTTTTAGATTGTTAAAAAGAAAAAGAAAGTAAACAACACTCCACAATTATGCTCTATTTTGTGTTCATCCCTGGAAATCTGGATTAAAACCACATTTATTTAAACTAAATGAAAATTACAACATGTGAAAATTCAAGGGATGTGAATACTTTTGCAAGTCACTTTATGTGAGTAAGTAAAGTCAGTAAAATGTATTCATATAGCACCTATCAAGAAGTCACAAACATAGAAACAAGAACATATGAAATGCAGCAGTTTTTAGAATTCTGGTCATTTTTTCTTTTATTTTTTTCAAACCGTTTAGTTCTGTTAGTTTTACCTCATTTGTCAAATTGACTAAAATGCCAAACGGCGCAAAAAGCTGCGATACTGGCTGGAAAAAAAATCAAGCTGAACCGAATTGATTCAACAGCAAAGCCTCAGCTGATAATATCATCCAGTGGGAGAAGCTGTGTGGCCGATTGCCAAAGATGCAAAAAGAGCGAAGCTTCCCGTGTTCACCTCCAGCGAAGACACAGTGGGGCCCTCGCAGCTCGCCCTCTTCCTCCGCAGGGATCGCCCCCCACCCCTCGTCTGCTGCTCCTGCGTCGTCGCAGCTCAGGCCCGCCGCTCCGTGGTGTCGCTCTTTCCTCACGTCTCCGTCGTCCTTTTTTTTCTCTTTTTTTCCCCCTTTCCCTCTCTCTCTCCTCCGACTCCGCTCGGCGTTAGATTAACGCTCCTCCTAATGAAGAGCAGTTACTAATCATAGTGGAAGCGCGCTCAATCTTTTTTTCCCCCAACTAAGGACGGAGATTAGAGATGAAAATCTGCCAGGTTTGGCGGGGGAGAGGGGGAAGCCAAGGGAAACCACACAATGCTCCACAAGCATTTCATTCCACCCTTTATTTGATTATCAAATAAAAATGTGATTATATCATTGGGCCGCAGAACAGAGGCCCCCGTCTGGATCTTATTAGGATGTGCCATTAGTGGCCTTACCATGAAGATTTACAATAAGGGTGGAGAACAACAGAAATTTATGGCGGCATGGAAGTCCGCAAGCCTAAGTGAGCAAGGCCATTAAGGAGGGAACTATTCAATACAGAAGGTTTGTCATTCTGACTGAGCGGCGCACAACTGGCGTGCAGCGGCAGCAGTTTTGGAAGCGGTTACAACCCGACAACTGGAGGTCACACAGTGTGTTTTTACAGCCCTTGCAGCATGGCACGAGGAGCTGTAACCAAACATTAAACTACGGCGCTGCAAAAATAAGCTCCAGTTTCACACTCTACTTCCTTAAAGTGACTTCAGAGTCTCCATGTACGTTTTTTCCTCCCTCGAGGTTGTTTAAGAAAAGATGCATATGTCTGACGCTCACGTTGGCTCCCACCTATCGGGGGCGGCGGGATCCCGAGGAAGGGAGCTCTTGCAACCTACCGGGATTAAGTTTTTATTTTTTTTAATCATCTTTTCCTTGAAGACAATTTGAATCTCTGCAGAGACTATAGACCCGTTGTATGTTATTGTTTACATCCGGGAATTTTGCAGAGTTGCACAACACTGGTGGGGACAAAGATTATTCTTTCCATAGCCTCTCTGCCGCGGTAGAACAGTTCCATTAACAAAATGAAACCTGGAGATGTAGGCATTATTAATTGATCGCAGTGCGCCACAGGAAAGGGAAAACGATGCAGAAATACAATTGAACACCAGCTCAGAACCACTCATATTGTTCTGTGTTTTCACTCTATATGTTGGCTATGCTATACACAGACCCGTTGCCATAGCAACTGACTGACAACAGCTCCGCTAGCGTATCAGGATACAACCCCAGAGTAAATGCAAACATTTCCCACACAAAAAACAGAACATTCAATCGGTTCCTGTATGTTTTCAGGCTTGACGTTTATTTGCGATTATTAGTAATGGATCGTCTGAACACAGCAGTGGTTGATTTGCTAATTTAAACACCTGCGCTACTCCACATCTGTCGGAGAGTGGTTGTCTGGGACGCAACTGAAACACCAAATTCTGCAGCACATCTAATTGTTAAGGTTTTCAAAGTCAAGCTAGCGTAACAGACATACTTCCCTCTCCTTCACTATCTTTTTTTTGTTAAAATTTTTTCCTGATCTTATTATCTAGGTATTGTAGTGTTGACAATTAAACAATGCGTACATTTAAGATGTAGCACATTATGTTGACAACTCAACAGCTAAAACCAATGCTAGTCATTGTCGGTCAGCAGTTTTTTTGCCCTCCAGCAGGAAGATGGAAGGATCTTGCGCTTATCAATATGGTATCTATTAGATCAGTATAGCCCTGTATAAGAGTCTCACTCTACGAATATTTTGAATGACAGTAAGAGTTTTAAGGCGTCAGCGTTTCCACAAGAATTGAAAACAAGCAGAATCTAATTTTTTTTTATTTAATACAAGAACAACGAAACAAAACAATATGATATGTTTATTATTACAGTTATAATAATGTGTTAATTGTTAATATAACTTGTTTTTAATAAGCAAAATACATGAAGACCTGTTTAGCTCTGCTGTAAATGCCCTTTACTTGTACAGGTCTTTATCTAGTCCAGAGGACTTCTCTCAGTCATTCCCACTCTGACAGTGGTAAGCTACATTGCAGCCACAGCTACTGCAGAATCCTGCCCAAGGACACAACCACTGAGATGAACAGAGCAGGGATTCACACCAGCAACCCACCAGTAGACAATTTCCATTGACAGTCTTTGTAGTTATTTAGTGAAGAATCAAGATAGACCCACGAAAACGTTAGCGAGGCCTAAGCCTAACCAACCTTTGTTTGGTTAATAATTTATATTGAGATGATTTGTGTTTTCCACAAATTATTTCTCTTTCTCTTTCACCAGGCATCCAACTTCTTCTGGGGTCTCTGGGCCATCCTGCAGTCCCGATACTCCTCTATCAACTTTGACTTCCAAAGGTTTGTACACATGGCGACGGGTCCTCATCGCTGAGGTCGCTACAGAGCTGTAACAGAAACAGGGTTAAGACTCAACACAGTGATGATATCCTTCATTAAATGAAAGCATATTTCTTTTTCTCACTCTTGCGTAAAAGCAGAATGATATCCACATCTCCTCTTGTCACTTCTCCTTGTAGACAAAATATTTACTTGGGGGGAATTCTCTGCTTCTCGTCACTGTTGCGCCACACATCACGATAGGATGAAAGCCAAAGCTTTCATTAAGACTTTCAAAGGATGCCAGAGCTTAATTTCTTTTATTTTGAAATTTACAACAGCGTGCATTAGGGTTATTTATCTTAAACGAGTCCAGGAGACATTCCTCATCGCCTGCAACCAGACAGTAAAGTTCAGGAGGGCACGACGCTTCCCTCCACACCCCCACCTTCCACCCTGATGACTCGCTTTTCCTTTGTGCTCTGCACCGGCAACAGTTGTGATCATGATCCTAATCACTATTGACATACGGCACCCTCCCCTCTGTGTGGCTTTCTCCGGCCGCTTGCTAGATCAGCAACAGGGGCCCCCGCCACATTTCGATATGGGCCTCGGAGGAAATGTGATCCAGAGGGGTGCTGGGGCACAGAGGCGCTATTGTTTCAGTGCTGTCGACCCAGCCTCGCTATACGTCTTGCATAGCCGTCTGCTACTTTAAGCCGCTGGCTGAGGTTGTCCTAAAGTGCATGTGGAGGGTTGGGTTACCTTTCTTTAACTGGAGGGGTTAAACTAAAATGAGCTCTGAGAGCAACGGTAACGACAGGGAACCAAGTCTGATCTTTGAAAGCGGCGCTACTCCGCTAACCTCTGCCATCCCTTAATACACGACCCTTCAAATTCTTTGTGTCTACTCAAAGTCATAATTCTTTATTTTAACTGGCTCAACAAAAAGAAACATTGACAGCCAGGGTTCTGCCGCCTCTCTGTTCTTTGTTTTCACTAGCCTCTGTTTGAATGAAAGAAACAATAAAATGAAAAAAACTCTGGGACAAAGAGCAACTCTTGTACTTGTAGCTAACAGATTTGTTAGCTACAAGTGCAAGATTTGCTCTGAATTTCTATTTCTCTTATACAATACATTAGATATCATATATAATTACTTTAGTCACGGGAGTCTTTAATGTTAATACGGGTCATGTTGACGTTTGGTGAGCGCTGTCTGCGAACATTTGCCGAATGTCAGAATGAAACACCGTTAAACATTCAGCAAGTATTGTAAATGAACATCCACTGAATGTTGGATGGACATTTTCTAGATGTTGGCTGAACATCTGCAGACATTGTTTGGTTAACCGTTTAATGTTGTTTCACTTTGACGTTTGGCAAACGTTGACTATAAATGTTCACCGAATGCTAGCTGGATGTCTGCTAGATGGTCGATTAATGTCCGCTGGCATTGTTCGTTAACCTTTTAATGGTGTTTCACTTTGACGCTTGGTAAACGTTGTCTATGAAAGTTCACTAAATATTGGATGGACATCTGCTAGATGTTCACTGAACATGCACAGACATTTATGGTAACTGTTTAATGGTGTGTTACTTTGACGTTTGATGAACAGGATCCACTGAACATTCATGGCAACTCTCAGGGGACGTTGTCTGAACGTCCAATGCTAGTTAGCTTCACTGCTAATATGCCTGGGACTGACTAAATATCAAATTGTGACAAGAGCAACTAAACGGCTTTTTACTGAAGCTTCAACATGAGTTACAAAAAAGATGAGCTACATCAGAGCAAAGTAACATTTTCAAAACTGCTAGTGAAATGAAAGCTCTGTCATATTTCCAAACAGATTGACTGTTTTTTGTTTTTATTTTTTATGCAAATTAGGTTCTGACAAAGTTTTTATTGACTTCTATCTCCTTTCAGCTGGGGACTGTTATCTCTATGGAGGAGTTGACAGCATTGATTATGACATAGTGAACCAGAAGTTTTTTACTGAAGGTTAAATGGACAGAAATAGACAAAAACAGGCAGCATTCAACAGCTTTATGTCGGTACAGGTTCATAGCATCTAAAGTGAACCTGTCTCATTGCTGGGAAAAAAAGTTATGGGTTTAAAAACTAAACTTTATAAAGTTTCTATAAATCCCCCCAAAAATTTGACTAGAAGCAACCAAAGAAACGAGGCGATAAATGCATTTAGGGTTATTTTCAAATGAAACTTGTTCAGATTTAATCAGTTTCATTTCACGGGTAGCGTGTAGTAAAAAGACCTAAAAATAAACTTGAGCTCAGAGCGAGTAGAAGTTATTTTCGATGAATCAGAATATTTTTGAAAAGTTAATTTACTTCAACAGCTCAGTTCACTGAGTGAAATGCGTTATGTAGAATAATTCCACACAGACTGATGCTTTCACGGTTTTATTTCTATTAATTACGACAACTTTCTGCTTTCAGCCGACGAAAACTTGACATTGAAGATTAGATTACAGCAAACCAGTAAAAACATTTTGATACAGAAATGTGGGTTTGATGAAACGTATGGTTAATACCTGCTTAAGAGTTTTGACTTTTAAAAAGGCACTTTTGATCTGACAAAGGAGCCTCGTCACGCACATTCTAATTTATTGAATGTGTGTGTGTGTGTGTGTGTGTGTGCGCGCGCAGGCGTGCATTCGTGTGTGTAAGAAGCTCTCTTTCCCCATGAGTCAAATCTTTGCCGACTTCCCAACGAGTGACAGGCGTCACACAGGCCTTGTGCTCTAACCAGGTCCAGATGTGGATGTGACAATGGAGCCACAAGGGGAATGCCAACCCGCCCTCCTCCTACCGTCCTTATTTACTTTCCTCTCATGATTTTTATTCATGTGTTGAAAGTGTGTCTGCGAGTCAGCGGTTTCGATTTGTGGACATCCTGGCAGGCCCAGCTGTTATTTGACAAAGACATTATTATGAGGAAATGAACAAGGAGGAGGCCCACTGTTTGGAGGAGACGGGCTGCAAAATTGAAGGAATTGTGCACAAAAGCACATTGTGAAAGGGAATACCTGCGCTTCATGCAGGAGCTGACTCTCCCCTCCCCTCCTTTCTGCTAAATAGAAAAATGTCTCGGTTTCATCTTTGATGATGATAAACACTGAGCACCCGAGTTTCACCTGTCGACCTTAATATATTTAAGGACGACTGAAATCGTATGTGAAAACAGGTTCCAGTGTATTAGAAATCAGTGTTCATGATGAAAATGATTAATGGGGCAGTACTTTGTATTTTCTAGGGACATACTGGCATTTTATAGCACAATCAAGTAACTGTTAATTATATATATATATATATATATATATATATATATATATATAAAATATGGCTTGAAAGAAATTTGACTTCATAATTTAGAGCCTTGAAATTTGAGTTTTGTCTCTTTAAGAAACTCCTGCTCTCTCTGAAACCTTCAGGAAGTCGTCACATTCAGCTCCTTCAGACTAGGGGCAAAATTACATAAAACCAACTTTTTTGAGCTTTACATTATGTTATGTTATTCCCTCATCAAAACCTACCTGGAGTGTTGAATTGATTCTTTGATGCATGCTTGAGGAATCCTTTAATCTCCATGGCAATCATCCAGCTGTGTGAAACGAATGGGCGGACCTAGCTCCGCCTTCGAGGACAAAGCTCCTCCTCTGAGCCCTCATTTGCGACTCCCCACTCGGCTCCTTCAGACTAGCCAGCAGCAATTAGCAAACACCTGGTGGAACTGCACATCTACTGAGCTCATTATAGGAGCTACTTCTCAGTGAAATGCTGGTAAAAACCTTGTTAAAGGGTTAATGGAAGAACGATGTTGTGACGACTTCCTGAAGGCGGAGTTTCAGAAAGAGCAGGAGTTTTTAAAGAGACAGAAGCCCAATTTCAAGGCATTAAATTACGAAGTCAAATTTCTTTTAAGTCATACAGCATTTTTATAACAGCTGAAGTTAACATAGTTACTTGATTGTTCTATAAAATGGCACCATGTGCCTGGAAAACACATAATACCACCTCTTTAAAGCACATACCAATAATGACACCTCAGACCTGCCACACTAGACAAAGTCAACATGCTGACAGTAACCGGATAGCGCTTTGCGAGACAAGGCTCACTTTGACTAAATTTGTTGTGGTGTTTTAATATGGAGATCTCGTTGCGCTCCAACACCTTGGTTGCTGCGTTTGTGTCTGAGCGAGAGAACTGTCTGTCATCTGACGGGAGCCGCCGCTCTCAACAGATTAAGCCTGTCCAGAAGAAAATGCCTTTGAAACCTCGCCAAGCCACAATGAGGGAAGTGAAAATTGCCTGCTGAGTTTTGCCAGGATAACACCAAAAAAAAAAGAAGTTCTTCCTCCCAGTATTGGAGGCACATATTCGGCTGCACCAAAAGCATGTGTCTTAGTCATAGTCTTGGTGTTGAAGGGTCTCCGATTGGAGTGGCTGGAACAAAAAGGAGGAAATAATTCCACTGGCAGAAAACAGAGGGCTCACTCTGAAACAATAATTAGAGCTCAGGGTTTTTACATTGAAAATGTACGAAGGGTAGCAGAGTGATGGCACACAAGTATCTGAAAAGCATGTGTCTGAATTATCTTTTTTGTCTCACTAAAGCGGTAAGAGCGAGAAAACCGATTCGGCATTGAGGAGTTCAGTGAAAGCACTAATTAAAGGACCAACTCCTCTCCGTGCCTCCATTTTCTTTCGCTTTTCAAACTTCGCTTCATTTCAAAGGGGTATAGTATAATGGCCAAGGGCAACAGCGTACTCAGACATCAGATTTATCGAGAGACTCAAACACAGTGAGGCAGGAGCAAGCACAAAACCACTTTCATCATCACCGTTAAGCTGTCCTCTGAAGCTTTCAGACTCAGTACTTAATCCAACAAAGACCCGATGCGGTTTTATGATTCGCAACTTCTGCAAACAAAGACACCATACCAACCACGGGCCAGAAAACGCCTGCGTGAACCTTTTGTAAAACACACAATAAAGGACGACATTATTGTACATTACCTTGCAACTCACTTGGTAGATAACATTTTACTTTTAGGGTTCATCCTTGCCTGTGTCTATCCATGGTGACGGGTAAACAACATCTAGGCTGTAGGAACAAACAGCAGCGGCTGATAAATAGAAATGAATACAGTCTGAACATCACAAATAGAACAGAGATCTTAATCTTTATTCTTAAGAAAAGTATTTCCTTTTTCTGTATAGACAAAGCAGCTCATTTTCCCTTTAGATAAATACGTCTGGAGACGTGGGTTTGAATTTCTGACATCACCATAACCTTTGAGTTTCTGGTTAACCCACTAGCTGCGTTTCCATTCACCAGATCAATCAATCAATCAATCAATCAATCAATCAATCAAGTTTTATTTGTATAGCACATTTCAGCAGCAGGCATTTCAAAGTGCTTTACATCATATCAAAAACAGAAACATAATGCAACATAGAATCAACAGTAAAAACAATAAAAACATGACATTTAGTCAAGTTCCATCAATAAATTTATAATTGAGAATGTTTCAAATAAAATCCTAAACAGGTTTGGTGTTTTGTCGAATTTGCATCCATAAAAGTTTTACCGATTCCACTCTTGCTGTGTTAAATGGGACAAAATACCTATTGCTATTTTTATTCCCACTCACAATCACAGTTTAAAAACGTTAACAGCCTTTCAACGGGCTTCCGGTACGAGGCTCCGTACAGGAACCCACCGTCCCTCACGGATTTTGACCTGTTAGTGTCTAGAATTTACAGGGTTTCCGTTACGCGCAATGACCCTCAGTCACTCGCTGTTTTTCTTCTAACAAGAGGCTCCGTACACCTCTTTCACGGAATTTCGCTCAGGGATGATTGCAGCATTTGACATTTGCTTAATGGAAACACGCCATTTAAAAAAAAACCTTGTTTGTCGAAATGTTTTGGTGGTGGTGTTAGGTGGGTTTTTGGACATATCAATATTGGTTTATTTCATAAAATTGCCAAAGAAGCTCTGTTTTCGTGTCACACAAATCACATGATCGGCAATCGGACGTTGCCACTGGCACAAACCACGAAGAAGAAGATAACAGGAAGTAGTTGGAGGATCATGGTGCGGCGTGTTTTTTCAACTACTAATTGCATAAATTGTTGCATGGACAAACTTACTCATGTGATTTTAATTAATGGAAACACAGCATTTGCGAAATTGTGTTTTTTGTCGGCAACGTTGTGTGCATGTTTGTAATGGAAACGCAGCGATTTTAGTATATAGATCCATACACTATACATGAGATTAACAGTCGACGTGTTAAATTGATAATGGGCTCATCCACCTGCAGAAAAGAAAATCCACTTCCTTCTGACTTCATTACAACCACTTCAACTATTGTTCTGGGCATTAGGATGAGAGCTTCAGGCCTTACCCTTATTTATACTCAAGACGCTTATTTTGAAGTATGTGAGGAAATAGTTCCTATGTTGTCTGGTTAGCATTAGCACTGAAGCTGTCCCACCACCACCACCATGAGCAGCCACTTGGTTACCAAATAAAACAATTCAATTACAGAGTGGAAGACAAGATGCTCATTTCTAGAACTTTCTATCTAGCTAACATTTAGCAGCTAACATCTAATAACATCACTTCATTTAAAGCTGATCTTTTTTTGAGTTTTGACCCCAAACTTGAGCTCATTCGGCGCTGACTTTCAGCTGTGTTTTTTATACTAGAAGAAGCTACTCTGAATACTTGTTGCATACTTAACACTTTTAATGTAGTTTAACAGCAATTTCTTTCTCCCAAAAGTGTGACTTCACCTCTTTATTGGATAATTTCAGTTTGTTGATTCAGTTCTCACGACCATATTTCTCAAAACACGTTTAAATCGAGAGATATTTGAACATGCAGATGATAATAAAATTTATTTAGTACACAAATTTGTGGGATTATAGTTACTGAAATTTATGACTGCTCCAAACCCTGTTTTTAATAGAAATGCACTCTCACAATACACCCACATGACACTGATACACTGAAGATGAGATGCACAAGATGAGCCTGGTATTGTACCTTTATGTCAGCGCTTTGATGAAATATTGTAACTATTTAAACATAATTTATTCCTGTGTGGAACTGAGGATTTACACTTCAAAAGACTTCTGGAAAGTAAAAACTATTGCTAACAGCACAATTTGATATAATCGTGTTAGAGCTGAGCATTGAGGTTCGAAGCAATGCGTGACTTTGTTTCAACGGGAATAAAGTCACGTTAAAATAAAGAAAAGATGTGGAAGACAATTTCATAAATACTTTTTCCAAACGTCCTTTAGTTAAATGATCATATTTCTCAGTTTATTACTCATGTTCTTTAGTTTTAGGGAAAAGTGAATGATACTTATATATAATCCAGAAAACCTGGAGTTCTTTACCACAATAAGCCCCTCACCAAACCTTTTCATAGCGTTTGTGTGTCAAACTGAGAATTGCTATATAATCTATTAAAATACACTGCAACTGGTCAAATAATATAAATATGTTTTTTCCCTTTGTAGTCTATTTTTATTGTATGATTTTTCTTCCTTTTACGTCCTTTTGAAGCTTGGATTCCTGCGTTATGATGAAATGACAGAGATAATGTAAGAAATAACCAAAACATTTTTTTAGTTTAGCACATTTCAGCAACAAGGCTGTTCAAAGTGCTTTGAATAAAAAAGCATTTTAAGAAACAAGCATTTTGTCAAATGTCACAATTAAAATCATCTAGCGAGTTATATATTGATATGTGTTATAAAGGCAGCTCTAAACAGGTGGGTTTTCAGCTGAAATTTAAAGCAAGTCAGTGTTTCAGCAGTTTTGCGGTTTTCTGGAAGTTTGTTCCAGGTTAATGGAGAGTAGAAACTGAGTTAGGTAGAACTGGGGGGATGTGCTCAACAAAAGCAATGCAGACACAGAAAAATGTTGAAACGGCTTAAAGATGTATTTCGAGTGTCATTCAAACCCAATCCCATCACAATTGTTTTCTACTTCCTGCTCTGTTTTGTCCCCAGATACGCCATCGCTCGTCTCAGCTACTACTTTGAGAAGAAAGAAGAATACTTCGAATTGACGCCGAGCCAGTTAACCAACTATTGAATTAAACCTTGAAGCGAACGTCACCCGCTGTCGTTTTGAGTCTTTATTCTATCTTCTACAGGCAATGACACTCGAAAAACTCGTTGCCGAAACACAAATGTAAGGAGCCAGCCTGTAAAAGTGTTTCCTTTTGTTTGTTATTTCAGTCCATAGGGAGATTTAATGTGTTTTGCTATCGTCGTGATTTATTGAATATTTATTTTACCACAGTCACTATGCCGATAAGCCTGTTTGGCAAATTGAAACAAAGCTCATGCCAGAAAAGCATTAATTGTTCCCACAGCCAAGTTGCATGAAGCCACAAAAACTGAGCCTGATCATAAAAGCCATAAGAGGGTTATTTGTGGGCTTATTGAGCGTGTACCACAGTCCTGATGGAAAACAAGTTTTCATGTCAGCTTAGTCAAAGTGGAAGTTATTGGGAAATCTTTGTGTTTCCTCAGAGCACGCTGTAAAGCAGCTGTTGGCACCTTTTCTAGCGTTTTCCAGCATTAGGTAGCGTAACACTTCCTTTGAAATGAGTAGAGCATTGTTAAAGCGTTCAAATTGTCTTAACTCCTAGCTTAACCTGCTGCAGCATAACAAGCTGCTAATTTACCAGAAGGCAAACAAATCTGAGCGCTTGACATTCTTGTCAAACACCGAACGACACAAAAGCACAAGTCATTTGAGGTAGTTGCATCTTTTTCATACTTTGACATTTGGTTTTATTTTTATAGCCACTTCAAGGAGCGAAAGGCACTGTGGTTGAGCTAATGTCTGTTTGCTGACAAGCTGGTATTCATACCACGAAAACTATAGCTTTCAAGAACTAGACTGATGCTACAATTATAGTCTTTTTTTTCTATGTCAGAAAATGCTTATCATTATATCTAGTGCCAGAAAATTAGCCATAAAACATTGTTTTTATTGTTATGCCGTTATGACACTCGCTCTGTCAGAACGGGCAGCAGAGCATGAACTGGCTTGAGTCATGCGTCACATCACAGTCGATTTATCTGAATGTCTAACATTCTCCATTTATTAGAGAGCAACTTAGGGAGGATTCAAATATATTTATGCTAGGAAAAGTAACTAAAGAAAAAGTTAGCTGAAGTTGCTAAAATCTGTGTGTTCTGCTTTAAATCTTTTATTTTTCTTTGCATTGTTTTGTTTCTCTGGTTTATGTTTTTGCTAGAAATACAATGTGATGCTAAAGTAACCAACTGCTTTCTAAAAGTTGATCATCCCTGTTTAAATGTCTTGGTTTTATTATTTTGTTTCAAAACGTTTTCCACCTGTAGCGTGATCTTTATTTAGAACGATGTAATTTTAAAAATAAGCCTAAGCTAATTTCACAAAACTGCAACGGGAACACTTTTTTTCGCACAAGTCACACGATCAACGACTGGACGTTGCCACTGGCGCAAACCACAGAGAAGAAGCTAACAGGAAGTGGCTGCAGGATGACAGTGCGGGTAATTTTAATTGTTTCTTATTAAATGGAAGCACGTTGGATTTTATGCGACATTGGAGGAATATTGACAAAGATCGAGTCAGTAATAGAAATGCAGCCACTGTGATTGTGGACAGATCCAACTTCACATCTTTGTTTCTTCCACAGGAACATGATTGTTTTGGTTTAAGATTGGTTTGCATTTACAATTTCTCATATGTTCAAGGAAAACATGAAGAAACCTCTAGTAGTCTTCAGACCGGGGTCATACTCTCTCAAACTTCCAGATATCATGGTTAGATAGTTATCTACCTATAACTATCTGGTTAGATAGTTAACTTGTAGTTACAAGTTAAACATAATAACATAAGTAAACATAAATGAGCAGCGTGATTAATAGGCTCAACACAGCCCACTTAGAGTTTCTTCCTATGTTAATTTATGGCCCCAAGAGCTTTAGAAATGAAAAGTTGTGTTTTTGCCTGTGTTTAAAAGAGGCTTCCAGTGATCAAAGGTTGGTCACCGCAGCCTTGAATCTACACAAATCCTCCCCCTGGCAGAAATGACGGGGACAGGTTCACAGGTGAAGCACAACCTTGTCTGCTATTAACATTTACACACTTTATTTTTCAAGGAGTGGAAATGTTTGCATTTAAGTAATGATTTAATTTACAGAGCACGACCTGACATTAATGGAGAAAGAGGTAATGCGCGTGATAAAGGGTAAAAAACCTTGGAAAATTATACTAAAAACAAACCTGTGAAGCACTCCGGAGCTTCATCCTAATAGAAAATGGAAACATGAGTAACATCGAAAAATATGTAAACAGGAGTGGTTAAAACATATTCAGTCAGGTTCTCTTTTTTTATCTTTAAACAATTTAAATACTTGCTATTACTTATTTGTTGAATGTGCCAGTAATCAGAGTACATCATAAACTCTGTAAAACAACATTCAGCTTATTTATGTAGCACCAAATCACAAAAAAGGTCAAAATGCATTACAAGGCAAACAGCTCAAACTGACATATTTAGCTAGTTCAGACCCAGACAGATCAAATTCAAACTACTCCAGCAGTGCAGTCAAGACCAGTTTATTACACAGACTAGTCAAAGTGGGGAAACCTCAGCCAATTGGACTAAATTGCTTACATGGAGTTTCCATTACAGGAAACGTCAAGCAAAACTGTCAAGATTCCGCTAAGGGTCGAAAAAAACCCAAAAAAACCCCCACAATTTCGCACTTGGAGTGTTTCCATTAAACAAGAAACTCAATGAAACACAACACAAAATACCAAATGTTTCATATGAAGGAAGCACCAAGTCATTGCTCATCCTTCACATGGTCAGACTGACCATTTATCCCTGCAGCTGATTGGCCATTGAACCCCTATTCTGTTTGACAAAGATCTCTACGTACCATTCTTGAAATCTTGAGTCACTGTAGCCAGAGACTCCACAGACAGATGGTGACTTCTGCATACTTGTGCTCATGAGCTGTCCCCCAACAGACCTCCACTCACCTCAATTAAGGCCACTGAGCAAAGTGAAGATGATTTTCTGAGGTTTAAAATGGGGACGAAGGGGGCTTCAGGGACCGTCTGTGGCATTGGAGTTGGTGCCAGAAAGGCCAGGTCTGAGTGAAAAACTGCTGATCTACTGGGATTTTCACCACAATCATCTCTAGTTTACAGAGAAGGGTCCAAAAAATTGAAAATACCCAATCAGCTGCTGTTGGGCATCAAGAAGACGGCAAACAGTGTCTTGATGACAATTACAATCAAGAATATAACCTCTGGATGCACGAAAGGGCAAACCCTGAAGTAGACGGGCTACAGCAGCAGAATACCTCACTGGTTGCCATTAGTAGTCGGAAGAAAATTTGGAAAAATGTAATCCGTCTGAGTCTGGGTTTCAGCTGCAGGATTCTGATGACAGGGTAAGAATTTGACAGAAAATACACCAAAGCATGGCTCCATCCTGCTTTGTATCAATAGTTTAGGGTGGTGGTAGTGGTGTAATGGTGTAGGAGGATTTTCTTAGCACCCTTTGGCCCAGTTATGGCTGAAACATTCAAAAACTCCAGAACTACAATATGATCAGAGGAAGCTGAGTCACAGCTGCTGAGCGCTGACTAGCGAACGGTGGGAATCGCTCCAGCTAGTCAGAACTGTTCTTTGTTTTTTCTTGGTAATGGACGATGCTCTGCTTTCAGGTCAACAGCTACTGTTAGTTTCATTTAATTCAAAAATGTTAAATACATAATTACAATTATAGAAATGGATTAATTATTTTTAACGATGCAGAAAATTATTTTTTTGTTTGTATTAAAAGCAACTCAATCCTATTTTCCTTTAATTGTGCTTCTAAATCACAAATAGCCTTAAATGTTATTAATGCACAAAACACTTGAGAACAACTTTTTTTATTATCTGTATGAGTTTGACATTATAGGAAAGCTTAGAATCTGTAAATAACTCAAAATACCAAAGTAGACCTGTTCATGGCTTTCTCTTTTTTTTTAGGATGAACAAAGAAAACAGCAATATGTGAGTTAAGAGACCAATATTTTCATTTCAGGTTGCATCATATATTAAGATGTGTTGTGGCTACGCCGGGGCAGTCTCAGGTTAGGTGGTCCGTGACCGTTAAACGGGTTAAGTGGTCCTTAAGTTTGACAACTTAAGGACCACTGCGAGGCTCTCTGACTCGTGTGTTCTCATCAAATTCCTGGGATGCCACGCTGCCTTCTGTGTCCTTGGAATGGAGACAACTAAACAGAAGAACAAGGATGTTAGGTTAATATTCTCCTGCGCGGAGGGGGATTTAAAGGAAGCACACAGTGTTCACAAAGGTTTTTGCAGGCTTGTACTACTTGTGTTGTATCCATGATAGCTGATGGCACTGTCTGACTCCTCCTCACAACAGTTCTGTTCTTTTTATTTCCCCCCATATGGTTAAACTCTGTTTTGCAAACATAGGATGCAAGACATTCATTTTATCTGAACTGTTCTGCAATCAACCTTTTTTTTGATTAGGGTTAGGGTAACATTCTCTTTGTTCTTTGGAACAAAGAGAATGAAATTGTTCCATCTGACCTAGATGGAACAATTTGTCTTTCTGATCCGTTGGCTTTTCAGTTGGTCTTTGAGGCAATAACGTCTTTATGTTTTAACTGAAGAACAGCTCATTTCCGTGGAAAGCAAAACGAAGCACAAAGTGAACGTGATGCACTCAGACACGTCGGCTGGTCCTTCTTCAGGGCTCGATTGTTTCTTCCCGTCTTCGTCTCTGAACGAAGCACAAAGGGGGAATGTGAATTGTTGAATTATTGGAAAGAATTACGATGGGTCAAATGAAGCGACGACCGGCAACAATGGCGTTCTTTACCCTCTCATGGTCACGCAGTTTCCACTCATCAAGGCTGCAGCCGTGTCTTTGAGTCAAACAATCCAGCTGCTTTTCATGCTGGCATTTTTCATTTAACATATAATATTTAATTAGCAGGACTAATGCACTTACAAAGACCCAAGGACTTTGCCTCAAAAAAGGATAAAATTGTCCTTTGTCCGTCACGTGTTTTGTCGAGAAAGTGCTGTAGATTTTTTTTTTTCATTTCTAATTGCATTATAAAATAAGCATATGCCTTTATGCAGCGCTGACAAGGAAACCCAGAAAATGTCAAAGCAATTTCCTTCTTTTTTTTTTTTCCCAACACAATCTTTTTTTATTCAGGTAATTTTGATTAGCTGAATATTGTTGAATATTTCCCCAAGGATGCTGACCCTTTGGTATGTGAATAAAACCTGTTGCAGGTTTGCCATTGTTAACTAGGTAAAATTTAAACAAAGACAATTTTAGATTTTTATGCTTGTAATAAAAAAAAATACAATTATTACCCGAAAGGTTTTTGTGAAGCAAGCTAAAATGATTTTCTTAATCACTTCATGTTTGACAAACCCAGTAGTGCGGCTGGACCTGATTTAATGTGTTTTTCCTCATTCATTTGCAGATTGTTCTTCATTTATCTGTAGGTCAATGTGTCGATTGATGTGCAAAGAAAAATTCTTCCCAAAATCAACAAACTTTCAGACAAACCTGAGCATTCTCCACAACAACAGCGTCTTCAGTCAGAGGTTTATTCAGAGTTGCTGTGATGCAGACCTCTACAGGAGATCCTTCATCACAGCCTACGACTATATGAAGAAACTTCGATAATATGAATTAGAACAACAATTTCAATTTGAGCATTTTAAATTTTGAATTTGACCTGAATTTGAAATTAAGTAAATTATTACAGGGGAATAAAATCTGGCAACACATATGTTTTCTTATATTTCCATACGACCTAGAAGATTATTTAAATCCCTAACATGTTAAAAGTGACTTTCATTCAGTGATCGTCATTTTCTTACTTTTAGATCAGTTTCAAGAAGCTCTTCCATTTTCTCCAGTAAATCATAAAAGCAACATTCATCACTTTTGAATTTTCTATATCCTATCCTTTCAATATCTTTTGAGGGGCCAGTATAATGTGTTTATTCTGCTCTCCTTGTGTGTTTCTGGACACAATTTAGCAGTAAGCCTAACTCCAGTTGAATGAATGCTTGAGTCAGGATGCAGATTCTTTGCCTCCACTTTATTTTGGTGACCCAAGTACATGTGTAACATGGAGTAAACTGCAACACATGAACAAAAATAGCTGCGTTTAATTTATTAGCATTAGAAAAAAGTTAAACTAAGAAAATTATAATGCCATGTGCAAAATAATCAACATTGAACGCATAAGCACTATGCAGCTATCAAATTCCACATTTACTTCACACATTGTTAACAAATAAGACAGTAAATGAAATCTACTCTTGAATATTAAAAGAAAACTTACAGACGCTGATGTCGATGGCGTAAACAAAAGGCTGATTGTGACGATTACCTCGTGTCTGACTGAGTAAATAAAACCTAACGAAAATGGCCGACTTCCTGTCTCAGGCCTACCTTGACCTTCAAAATAAAAGCCTTATTACTCTAACACAAATATTAAAACTAAGAACCTATTTTACAGTAAATGAAAGGGCAGAACAGTGTTTTCCAGCTACATAGAATCATTTTAAAAACAAACGTCCAATAACTGTTACCTTTAATTGGTATAAAATTGCTATATATATATGTACGCATGTTATAAAATGTGACTTAAAAGAGATTTGATTTGGTAATATGGCACCTTGAAATTGGGCCTCTGTCTCTTTAAGAAACTTCTGCTCTTTCTGAAACTCTGCCTTCAGGAAGTCATCACAACATTGGTCCTCTAAAAAAGTTTTTAACATTATTAAAAGTTTCACTGAGAAGTAGCTCTTGTTGTTTATCATTTTTTTTCTCCGAAGAGTTTTGTTTGCAGCTCTAGTGGCTCGCATTTTCCACGACAGTAGGCTGACAGGAAGGTGGTAAGGAGAGGGGGAAGACATGCGGCAAACGTCGCCGGGACCGGGAGTCGAACCCGCGACGTCCGCGTCGAGGACTAAGGCCTCCAAACGTGGGGCGTGCTAAACCCCTGCGCCACCACAGCACGCCCCAGAAGTAGCTCTTACAAGAATGTGCAGTCCCACATTGTTGTGGACCTGCTAATTGCTGCTGGCTAGTCTGAAGGAGCTGAGTGGGGGAGTAGTGGGGCGGAAGCTTGGAAAGTTGTAGTTCCAAGGAGGAGCTTTGTCCTCGAAGGCGGGGCTAGGTCCACCCAGGCATTTTGCACAGCTGAATGGTTGCCGTGGAAATTAAATGATTTCTCAAACAGGCATGAAAGAATCAAAGCAACACGCCAGGTACGTTTTTAATGAGGGCTTAAAATTATAACATGGTGTACGGCTCCAAAAAGTCGAATTTACATAATCCTGCCCCTTTAATTCATGGGCAGGTTGAGTGCTCACGTGCTTGGCTTCATGTTTCTCACATAAAATAAAGCACGAGTAGCGTAACGGCGACAACACTGACGTGTGGCTGAAGTACAGGGTGATGCGTCAGACGAGGCGCATTGATGGAGGATTCTAGCCAACGATTTACCTTCACTGTCAGTCGAACAGAAACAAAGTGTGAGGTCAATTAAACTCATCTGGACTGACGAGCATTTAAATGTTTAAGCACCACAAACCCAAAGTAGTCGGCACCATGGCAGCTCCGCTTTGATGCCTCCCTGAAGAAGCCTCTTCAACACACCTGAAGAAGAGGGCCGTCTTTTGTGTTTACAATTTGCAATTCTCTTGATCTACATGGCCGATTGCTGAGGAGAGGTAAACCAAGAGAGAAAAGTAAGGATGTGGTTCCCCCTCGCTCTTCGGTATGGATTTTAAGAATCAAAAGGTGGGTTTTTGCCTCGAGGCCCCCAGCCAGCCTGCTTTCATGAAGAAAGAGGTGTCATTATACCTCATCATCCCCACACACAGCAGAGCCACAATAAAGGAAGGTAAATTCAAAGTGTGTATAATCACTGAGCTGAAAGAAACATTTACCATCACAGCATGGCTGGGTAATTATTGTGATTATTAATATTTGCCCCCCTTTTTTTAATGTCACAGCTTCTCAAAGATTATCAGGGAGATTTCCGAAAACTCAACTGATTCACAATAATGAAGCTTCAGGGTTTGCTTCGACCTAAACGAGGCTATTGTGAAGGTCAAATGTTTTTATTTTACTTTCCTAAAACTTTCTGAAACATCAAAGTTTTCAAAAAAGTCTTAGTTGTTGATCCAACTTCATAACACACCACCAAAGAGCATTAGCTTCAGTCTGCAGACGATGCTACCAAATATGTAAAGAAACATGGACTTTCAGAATGTGTTATTATGCACTATTCAATAATTATTATATTCATCTAGCAAATTCTGCCTCACACCTTCTGATCTTAGATAACCATGAATTCAGTGGCAGAGAATGTTATCAGATATCATTTTTCATCATAAGAAAATCGGTAATATTTCATGTTACTCGCATCAAACCTGCAGTTCTGGGGTTTTTCAGCGGTTCCTTTGGCCTTTTTGTTGTCAGAAACATTTCCATTTCTTGCTAGCTTTGTTAGCTTTTGGAGGATAGCAGCATGATGAATTTGACTGTCAGCCAATCAGAAAACGAGCTTAAAAAAACATTTAAATAAATTACCTTATTTTACTTCTTTTTTAAAAAAAATTCATTATTGAATAATAGATATGGAAATTTTTTTTTTTCTCATCTTACCTCCAACTTTCTGAGGTCCCCACAGCGCCCCCTGGCAGCCTCTCACTTTGAAAAACATTGACTTAGTCTACACTCTAGGAAAGGTTAGACCAGGTTTACTTGCAAAAATAAGAACGTGAAGATAATCGGTTGTTTCTTCTTGGGCTCAGCTTTCCGGTCAAACATTGTGAGACAGACGGTAAAGTGAGTCACTGGAAGGACAAACAGGAAGTAAAGGATTACCCACCTGATGTGATTTCCAGAGAGATCCTCTTCAGAGACTGACAGATCAGCAATCTTTAGTCCTCTGAGTTGTAACTGTTGAGAGACAGAGTCTTGGTCTGAATCTTCATTTACCAGGGATTGTTTCGCCCACGGGACTCTATGGAGGAGAAACCTCTACATGTTGGAAACTGGAAAGAATTACTTGAGCATTTGTTATATTTTCACCTGGAACGGTTTGCCTTTACACTGCACTCTGTCAAACACACAAAACTAATAGAAAAACCTGTTCCCATCCTCGCCTGTGGGGGCGCTGCACACAGAACCACTGAAGGAAACGACAGGAAAACTTCACAAAAGTGGTGTCAGATTTTAGCTGCTGCAGGATTTCTTTTAAGTCTTTGGTAAAAGACGAGTCGTTTCTTAGACTTTTGTTTGCATTTACCCAGAATGCCCTGCGGTGTAGTCCGCTTCCTACCTTTGGAGCCTTTTCCTGTCCACTTGTATCCACATACGCATTCGAACTGCACCAGAGTTCACTTCACCCAAACCGAGACTCAAGTTTGGAAGCGGACCAGAGGTGATTCATGCGTCCCCAAACGAACCGGAACCGGACATTCAAGACAAACGAACCGGAGTTCGATTAAAGCGGACTGAACAGAGCTGGTTTGGATGAAGTGTTATAATAGATCCGCACTCTTGTTCTTCCTTAAAGCAGGTTAAATATAGCACCAATGCACCCAGACTTGCACTATTCAGGTGTGAGTTGAAGAAACCAGGGTGCCAAGGCAACATGGGAACACAAGCAGGTTTCCATATGTTCCAGTGGAGCTAGAAATAGCATCTCAGTGACTGTTTTCCAAGGTAAGCCTAGTATAACTCCCTTTTCTTTAGTCCAGTGTTCCTCTTTCACGGACCAGAAACATGCAACTTTTTTTTTAGCAAGTTCGTTAAATCTTTATACGTACTTTGAGTGTTCTACGTCCCAAACCAACCTAAGAATTGGGTAAAAATAAACTGCGTGAAACCTTTTTTTGTTTCTGTGTTTTAGGTTTTACACCCAGCCAGAACATAGACAAACCCCAGTGTTGAATATTATAAACCATGTTTTCCTTTTTTTTTTTTGTCCTTCTTTTGTTGGCTCGTTGGGCCTCTGCCCCCATTTATTAACATAATCAGTCACAGGCGACAGATATACAGAGGCTTTAAAAAGTTCAAAACCGGTTAAATTTACCCTTAAGCCATTCCTATGGGTTAAACTTCTTTTAACAAGATGCCAAACAAAGTGCTCTAGTGACCAGACTGTTCAGTATGGTGCTGATTTCCATCCCAGCCACTTCACACTTGGCTCCAGTGGAAAGCTGGAGATCACGGTCTGATGGAGCCAACAGAACCACATCATCTGCAAAGGAAAGAAAAGGTGGCCCGAACCGGAGGCCACTAAAACGGATCCCCTCAATACTTTTGCTGCGCCTCAAAATTCTGTCCGTAAAGATCATGAACAGAATCGGCGCCAAAGGGACGACCTTTGGCAGGGTCCAACTCCCAGCAGAACCGGGTCCGACTCACTGCTGGCAGTGGAGACGGGAGCTTCAGACTGATCACTGAGGTGAATGAAACAAAAGGTTTTCACTTAAACTGGATGCTGCAAATAACCAATTAGAGGAACAATAACGGGAAAAAACTTGCTCAAAACATGTCATGGTCTAATTTCCTGTTTCAAAATAAAAGCTTTCCCTGCTAGTTTTATTTAGCACCAATCCACAAAAAAAGTTATTTCAGCTTTAAAAACAAAAAAGTTCTTACAATTACGGCTTGTGTAGAGCAAAACATTTTTGTTACAAATTGTTCCAAAAAGTTTTGAAAATGGAAAAAATTATATGTAAATATACTTTAAAAAGAAGAGCATTTTGATTGGGTTTATTTAAAACTCCCCATCAATAAGATTATAAATGTATCAATTAGTATTACTGCAAAGGTTCCACATGGAAGAAAATGGAACATTTCTGATCTCTGGTCAAAAAACAAAAAAGCTAAATAAAATATATCAACCTAAAATATCGGCAACTTCTGCCCTGAATTTTAAATATCAGCCACAGAAAATCCTGCATCTGGCAACATCAGACAAAATATGAACATTTTGTGCATATCTATGTGGGTTTTTTTTAAGAAACGGGTACCTTCAGTTTTGGTAAAAAAAAAAAAAAAAAAAAAAAGATAAAAACTTTTTTTTTGAATAAAGCTGGGAACATGTAGGCTGTCAGTGAAGAGTCAACCATGCCTCACAAAATCTCTTTTTTCTTTTATTATTTTAACTTTGATGTAACAAAAATTAGACACGGCTTGACAATGTTAAGCATTAAAATGTTCATTTGTGTTTTTTATACTATTGACCATCCTGTGGAAATATATTTTTTATTGGAAATGACTTAGTTTTCCAACTTTTTTCATTTTATTTTGAAAACATTTTATAGTTTTTTTTCTGTTTATCTGATTCAACGATGCAAAGATAATAAAGCAACACATCCTTTTTGTTTCTTCCTTGAAACTTACCAGGACTTTTAATAACTGTTGATTTAAAGTGACTTTCTTTTAAGTAAAATAAAAACGTTTTTTGCAGTAAAGTTCATAAAGTTGGAACAAGAACAGGCGAAGTTTTTGCTGTATACCAAAGTTTATCATGTTGTAAACTACACTGTCAAGTACTGAGGTGTTTAAACCTTTCCATCAACACACACACACACACAACTTGCTAAATGTTTAAGAAAATGAAAAGGAAAAGTAAGTTATGATGACTTCGTTAATGAGTTGAACATGGCAACGGTGCAAGAATGATTTCAAACACTCCTCCCAACTCAGAGTTATGGCACAGAACACACACACACACACACACACACACCCAACCTTACAAAGGAGTGCGACAAACTTGTCGGCGCCCCTCGAAGGGTGACGCTGCAGTTGATTTGGGAATTACAATTAGATTTATTATGTGGTCGCATGTGGCTGAGTTCTCCGTTTGTGTCGCTGGATTGGCTGCAGCGAGCGCCGGCGCCGTGGCGTTTCCACCGCAGCAGTGAGTGTGTAGCGTTACCTCACTCGCACACACAGCGGAACAATAGGCCACATTTACTGTAATGGGCCACCAAAAATATAAAGACTGAGCGGAACAGTCAGGCTCTGGAAACAGACAGCCTTGTGTTGGAAATTATTAGATTCTTGGAAGAAAAAAAAAAAGCGAGCTCCATTTAGCGCAATGGAAATAGAAATTTGTAAAGAACTACCTGTCCCACTGCTTTCACACACACACACACGCACACACACACGCACACACACACACACACGCACACACACATACACAGCAAATAACACTTCAATCTGAAGTCTTTTCTTTTTTTTTATTCATATATATATTTTTTCAGATTGTCTCTCTCACCAAGTTGTACTGACACTTTTTAGAGCCAAAGCAGGCTAATAAATACAATGAAATGTTAAAACGCACAATTGAAATTTCAAATACAATACTCATCACAAAAGAAGAAAAAACAAAAATAAAAATGTGTGTGACCGTGAAAACGTGTGATCTGCCCCTGCAGGTCACGACTAACGAGAGCATGAGGTTACTTTTTTCTTTCTAGTTTTTCAAAAGAGATCAGAGGCGGCGTGGCCCGTTCAGAGCTGCGAGAAACAAAGTTCGCTTAAATAAATGAAATAATAATAATTAAAAAAAATGCTTTGAAAGAAATGGCAATTTTAATGGAGCCTGGAAACACAGAGGCCCCCTCAAAAAAAAAAATCAGATTTTATTTGACTAATTTGTAATGTTTTAAATCAAACAATAACTTCACCTTAGTCAATAAAAAACAAAACAAAACAGGAAAAGTACATCAGAATTAATATCCAGTGCTTAATGTGTGTATGATGCTAACAGAAATGCAACAGGAGCTAAAGCTAATGTTCAGTCCTAATAAATACAGATGGAAATAGATGTAAGGAGAAATCTTGTTATAAAGCAGAAAATAAAAAAAATGTTTAAAAAGCACCCAGAGTACCAGTTTTTTTTAAATAAAGAAATGATTTGACATATGAATGAGCACAAATATTTTCCCCTCAGCATCATTATGCATCAAATGGAGAGGAAAGTCTGTCCAGCTCATTTTGAACTATGGGAAAATACAACAGGTCATCTTTTTAGAATAACAGACCCGTTTAATTTTGCCTTTAAATTTTTAAGTTTTCAGATATTTTTCACATTATTCTAAGAAGACGATTATAGTAAACAAGCCAGGAGGCATTTTAGGACAAATTGAAAACACAAAATCCACAATAATCACATCTTTTTAGTAGAACCTCTCGGCCACGGCTCTCCCACCTTTCGTCTGAATCTGAGTGAGAACAGCTTCAAACTTCCTTTTAGGACTCAGCAATTCTTAAAGGGACAGGTCATGATTTTTGAAGTGAGGTTCTGTTGAAAGGTGACCAAAAAATGTTCTGGATAAATCCAGATTAGTTGAACCGGAAGGCTGAAGCTAACCTCTAGTCTGAGAGAAGACTGACAAATATGAACTTTTACCGTCTTAAAACAAGAACAATCTTAAAAACAGTTCATGGGAATGTCAATATACAAATGCCTAAACTGTAAATATGTTTCCACTGGATGCATGTTTACAGTGGTTACTTGAAGGCAGGAGGTTGAGGGACAGCAATATTTGTATTTACCTAGAAACGTATAGCACACGCTTGTGCTCACAGAAACTAACTCATTAAAAACTACGTTGGTGTTAATATTTTGTAAAATAGCCCTCACTCAAGCTGCTAAGATGCCTTTCATTTTTCTGAGTATGAATATCACATCAGACAGCAACTTTGAGCAGGACCGTTTCACATGTTCGACTCTTTCTATATGTTTCACACAGGAAGATAATCAGCAGCGCACGACCTCCGACCTCTTTTTTCTCATTTTAACATCCATCACCTACTTTAAAAAAATAAACAGTGCAGTTTATGATAGGGATGCGCCTTGGTGCAGATTGTCTTTTTTCTTTTTATTTACAAACGTTTAGACATAATTTGATTTTTAAAAAATTTGATAATATTGTAATGTATAGTCTCAAGATAATTGTAAATCAGCTACTAAAATCCTTATGGTTGCATTTATAGAGCAATAGTTTGCAAACTAACATTTTGCTACATTGTAAGACGTTTTGAGACGTTTCATGTTGGGCTCCTCTCGGACCAGCTGGCAACTTCTGTCTCAAACTCCAACTAATCTGGATTTACAGTAAATAAGAGTCACGTAATTCAGGTAAAATATCAAGTGCTTCTACCCAATTACCAAAACATCACTTCAGAAATTATTCATTTAAGATGTAAAAAATAAATACATTTAAAAAAAAAAAAAAAGTTAAAAAGTACCTCTGTCGTTAGCCTGATTGAAAGGGACGGTCATAAGTGCTGACACAGCACTACGCTAAGCTTCGAGCAAACTGGTTTGGCGTGAAGGAACTAAGAGCAACGTGGTTCATGAAAGCACCAGTGCAGTTGGAAATCAAATGAGCTGCGACGTCTCGAAGTGAAACGGCTTCACACAATGCGATGGAAAAGCGTGGCGAAGACGTTTCCTCCCTGAGCTCTGACTGCGACCGGGTCAGGAGGGGAACCTGCATTTTACTGAAAAACAAAAAACAAGAACAAAAACTAACAAACAATAAAAAACTATCACACCAGATAGAAAAAACTTGATTGTATAAGACTTTTTTTTTTTCCTATGTTTTTTTTGCAGCATTGGAAATTAAGACTACAACATCCCGGGACAATGTGAATGTTTGGCACATCTGAAGAAAACTGTACAATGTATGGGTTTTTCCTTCCTTAATAATAATAATAATAATAATAATAATAATAATAATAATAATTATAAGGGATTTAACTCCCTATATTTCAATGACAGTCTGAAAAATCCTACCTATGGAACAGCTAAAAGTCCTACTTCTATGGAAACAAAGAAAAAAAAAAGACATTCACAAGCTGGCACATCATACCTGAGCAGGGAAATTTCTTTAAAAAAAACTAACAGTAACATAATATAAGCAGTTTGTAAGGGTGCGGGGGAGAAAAGCTTAGCACTATGTTGAAAGTAAGGTAAGACTAAGACACAAATCAGAATTTATATTAAAAACTTTCGAAATTTCAAGTTCCGACAGTCCAGAGTTTGTACAGGCAGTGAGACCCGTCAGAGAGATGATGGAACAGAAAACCAAACAGGGTCACCAAAAGTCAAATACGTCATAACAGTAAAACTAACACACTCTTTTACACATTTAAGACCAATAGCTGTCAAAGAGCATTTTGTGATGCGTGAAAAAAATAAAAAAGAAAGAAAACCCCCATGCATGCTCTCTACAAACCACACGGCGTTGTGATGCATTTGTTGCTCATTTGTTCAATGTCTCGCTCTTCTTGCTCCTTTAATGATTGTCAGAGTGTAGGAAACTGCAGCTCCTTGTCAGCTCGAAGTCTGAATGATTGTTGAGGTCGTGTTCGTGGGACACCTTCTCCCTGCTCGGCCCCTTTTTCTTCAACGGGGCGCCTGTCAAGACAATGTTCCACAAGTCTTTCAGATCTGGCCTGGGCATGCTGGGTAAAAAGTCTCCGTGATGAACTTTGTTCTCATTGTTTCGTCTCTCTGGACGTAAAGGGAGTCGTTGTTTTTGTCACGTTTTATTTTTTTTACTCCTTCCCCCTGGTCGCGGTCAGTTGGCGCTGACCACTTCCCGCGTCTCGTGCTCGCTGCTATAGTCCGACTTGGGCTCGTCCTCAAAGTCCTCGTACATGTCCATGTCGTCGTCTCCGTTTGCGGGGTCGCCGGGGAGATCCATGGCGCCGACGCCCGTACCGTTGCTGCCGCCGCCGGGCTCGGACTTCACCCCGTACGTGCTCTGGATGACGGGGATGTTCGGCTCGGGGCTGGCCGACGTGCTCGAGCAGTCTGAGGTCAGGTGCGGGGAGGGCGTCGCCGTCGTCGCCATGGTTATGGCGCCCGGGTAAACTCCAACGCCTCCTGAGCTGTTGCCCAGAGAAATCTGGGGTTGAGGCCTGAGATTTGGAAATAAAAATAAAAATAAAGGGAGAGAAAGACAACTTCAAACACATTTCTCACCATTGTGGATTTTATGTGAGATTTAAATCAAAACTATAATAAAAATCTGTATGCAAAAGCATTCCAGGTCAAAAAGACATTTCAGTTCAAAACTAGCACCTTTACAGAGTTCTTCAATCATTTCTATTAAACAGAATCAGATTCACTCAATGGCTTCACCAAGTTCACTTCTGGAAGATTCCCCTGTAAAATAATGAACTAAACCTGTTTGGAGTTGCCATGGTGACCTTTCACAGATAGTCAGACAGACATTTGCTCCTCCAGTACAACCCGAACTCCAACTGTCAGCCTTTATAAACCTAAGTCACCATTTGAGATATAAATTGTTGTCGAATGTTAAAATTACATCTTAAAAGTGAAAGAGAATATGTGTTTCGCTTTCATTTGTTTTGTTTTTTTGCTTGTTTTGCTGTAACTGTAAAACATTTATGGTCACTCATAGATTTTGGCTTCATCAGCAAGCTAAAAATGGACTGGAACAATATACATTTGGGGAACAAAGAGAAAATGTAATTTATCTGCACTGAAGAACTGAATAACTAGAGCTATTTTATTGAATTTGATCTTTTGTTCCTTATGTTGGCACATAAAAGCTGAAAGCAGCTAACAGGCTAGTCAAACAGAACATAGTTGCTGTTCTGCTGACAGATTTCCTAACAGTTTGTCAGGGGTCCTGCTAACCTCTCTGGGGTACATCATGTATTCTCGTAAACTGAATACAAATCACAATAAATTATGACAGGAGAAGGTGAGTTTACTTTTCTTTAGAAAGAGTAATTCAAAACCCAGATGGATATAAAACTTTAACATGAAGAAGTTAATGGTACTTTTAGAGGAAATTGGGATGTTTTTCTAAAGATTCTTGAATGTGAACCTGCTGTTGGGATTAAAAGAAAAGAAAAACAAGCTTGGGAGTAAAGCTTGTGTTCAGGACCAGTGTCCCGCTAGCATGGAGCACTACCTGTTAGTGGCCGGATGAGCTAATTAGCCTGCAGACATACAAATGGGATGAGGGTTAACATTGTTTAAACAGGCCCCCAAACGCACCACATGAAGTGGGGAAATTGTTTCTCACCCAACATGCCTTCGCCCGTTGTGTCGTTGCCACATTAAGACGCCGCTGGTTTAGCTGTGTGGACTGTGCCATGAATTAGCGGTGCGGCGCTAACTGAAAGTCCAGGCCTTGGTAGAGCCTGAGCGTTTTTTCATATTTACTTGACCACACACACAGAAAATGTGGCACTCAGCCTGTGACGTCTGCCCCGCTCTCTTTCCCCTCTCAAACATCTGCTTACATTTCATATTCCACTCTGTCGGTCTGTCTGTCTCTGGTTTCGCTGCCCGCAAGCACCCGCCATTGTCCTGATTTAATAAATGACAAGCTATTAAAAATCGCTCCCGATTAAAGCCGCGGCCTCTGGTAGATCCATCTCAAACTCAGACCACTGAGATGGCTTTAAACACGTCCGCGACTGGTTCCCATTAAAGACAATGCCACTGTTCCCCTCCCACCCCCTACCTTTCTGGTCTGACTATTCTCTTAAAAATATAATGCTCTTAAGCAAATGCCTGAATTATTTCGCAGATGGAGCCACAGTGGGCTCCAGACCTTCCAGAAGGGTTCCAAGTGCAGCACACATGAGAGAATAAAGCCTCAAATAAAGTAATCAGTTGTCATCGAAACGTTTTGTAAAATAGCACAAAAACTGCTCTGAGGAAAGAGAAAACATTCTACATGTTGATCATTCATTTCTGCCTTTTTGTATTATAATAAAAAAAAAACAACAACCTTCAGATGGTAACATTTTGCACAGAAGCACATAAAAAAACATAATCAAAACAATAAAATACAAAATAACCAAAGTGCATAACATAAAGTATTTTGCCTAAAATAAATACTCGAAGATTAGGGTTAGAGTCCTAATGTTTGAAAAATTAAATCCTTTTTTAAAATAAAAAATCTGGATTGAAATCTTCACAGACTGTATGGAGTACAGAGTAACATGATGCTGCCCCTCCCCTGCTTGTTTCTGCACACTCCTGATTTGTCACTTTCCTATCATGATAGACAAAAAATGTAACGATGTGAAAACCAATGGAAAATCGCACATCACTCTCACTAGAACGTTAACAGTAGTTAGCATGCTAGCAACAACGTTTAATGCAAAGAAAGCAGGCAGCATGACAAACAAAAAAACAGTAAATTTCAGTTGAAACATAGTAAATAGTTTATATTTGCCCTGCAATAGACTCTTGATGTCTTCGTTTAATATAAAAGTCTGCTAGCCTTGGGCAGCATTTTGTTACTCTAAGATCTTAATAGGTCAGCATTTTGAGCTACTTTTTGTATGACGACATTGATTATGAATAGATCCCTAAAATGTGATCTTCTCGTCATTTTTGCGACTACGAGTACAAGCGAGGAATGACGCGTCACCAGAAATGGAAAAACAGGCTCAGAAAGCACAAAGTGAAAGCCCAGCCACTCACCCCACAAAGAACTGCCTCATCTCCTGACGCCGCGAGCGCATCAGCTGCTTGTACTCCCCGATGCGCAGCTTCTTGCCGTCGATGATGCAGGTCCTCTTGGGCCGCGGCTTGTACTTGTAGTTGGGATATTTCTCCAGGTGGATCTTGCTGAGGCGGGCCTGCTCCTCGTAGTACGGCTGCTTCTCCTGATTGGTCATGGCTTTCCAGCGAGAACCTGAAACGGAGCGTTGAAACTTTTGTCTTTTCTTTCTTGCAACGATAACTTGAAACATGCAATTTATGTAGAAATCAACCACATAAAAGAGTGAAAAGATCATTTGTAATCTATATTTTGGCTTTCCTGCTGTATTTACTTTTACATTTTTTTAAACTTGAATGTCTTAATCTGTGGCAAGGTATTTTTTTATAAGAACAAAACACATCTCGAAAATTTTAAACTTTTGAAACTTAAAAATCTCCACACATTTTTCTAGAAGTCAAACATTTGTTAGAAAGAAGCATAGAAATGTTGAGATTAATGTCAGAAATTTCTAGAAAAAAAGTGGAAATTTCTGTGTTTGAAGAGGAAAACATGCGTGAAAAACTTTGAAGTTTTGCGATTGATCTCAGAAATTGTCTAGAAAAAACTTGAACATTTCTGAGTTTTTTTCTTGTAAGTTTTCCACTTTTGAATCTCAGAAATTTCCATGTTTTTCTAAAAAATGTATGACATTAAACTCAAAATTTCTGAGTTTTTTGGTGGAAATGTACTCCTCTTTATTCTTTCTACCTAGAACAGTCCTAATATGCCGTCGTATTAACCTGACGACCCGCCATCAGGGATTAGAGCCAGGAGTGGATTCCTGTCTGCTCCCTCTTCGCAGAGGAAGAAGGATACATTGTGTACTTCTACTGTTTCCTGGTAAAGACGACCTTCCGAACAAGTGGACGAGGCCATTACGGCGGGAAGGCAGCACATCTGTGAAGCACTTTGATTATACACACTCAGCCTCGCTTGTCTGTTTATCGAGGTTCATCACAAACTTTCCTTGTACTTTTGTGACACAGGAAACACAGGGGAGTTTGTTTCGAGCCTGCCACCCACCTCCTCCCCAAAAAGTCCAGCTGTGTTTTTGTGTTGGAAGGACTTGCACTGTATACGTACGGTCGTATACATGTACACAATTTCTTTTTTTTCTCTCTCTCTCTCAGAATCTTGTTACACAAGCATAATAACGGCCAACAGGACTTATTCCCAGTTTTCTTCACTGAAATAATGACGCCTGTTAATCAAAACCAAGTCAACACCATAGAACCTCTGGAGGAAAAAAAAGCGGTCCGTTCACTCAGGAGCAGCATTTACGTTCTGCTGGCTCCGACTCTGCGTTGGACATCGGAGGTCTTAGGAATGCTTTGAGAAACAGCCGTTACGCTCAGCGCGGCGTGAATGGATATCTGTGTGGAGGAGGTCAGAATCCACAAGGATTTCAACTGAATGCATCCATCACACGAGTCAAGGTGGCACAGTGGAGCTCTGTGTGCTGCGTTCCTGGCCTGAAAAACACATTAGTGCCTCTCATAATCTGCAGCTTGTTGGTAAGGAACCCTGTGAACTGTGAAATACAGAGGGAGGGTAAGCTAATGAGAGCGGCGGGGAAAAAAGGAGACATGTTACTTTATCTTGGGATGGGAGGGAGGATATCTTGGGTTGAGTTAGCAGAAAAGTTGTTCCTAGGAATTAAACCTGTGTTGTTTTATCCAGTTTTGCAAAGCTACGACCTGCTAGAATGAAGCATTTTTAGACAGTCTTTAAAGCAAACAAAACAATGACAGATCTCACATGTATTTAGCATTCCACATTAGCAATTAGCATAATTAGTACAGCTAGCATTAGTGCTTAAATAGTGCTTATTGTTTGGAACAAAGCCCAGACAATGTATATTGATAATGTGTGTCAACTGAGTAGAAATATGTCATCTGTCGTTTATGCAGCTGCGTTTCCACTACAGATGTGCGCAAAACTTTGTCAGTATTTCATTAATGTTGAAAAAATACAATGTCGCAATTGCAGTGTTTCCATCAAATAAGAAACAATTAATATGACAATTCAGTTAGTTTGTTCACGCAGTAAGTCATTAAAAAACAAGGCGCGCCACAACTTCCCGTCGTCTTATTCTTCCTCATCCTAGTGCCAAAACTTTTCATCAACAAAAAATAGTGTCTGTCGAAACTGACGTCCATCCATCCATTTTCTCTACACCCTTGTCCCTAGTGGGCTCGGGAGGTGCTGGTGCCGATATCCAGAGAACGTTTCGGGTGAAAGGTGGGGTCACCCTGGACAGGTCGCCAGTCTGTCGCAGGGCAACACAAAGACAGACAGACAGGACAAACCGAAATTGACGTGTTCCCATTAAATACATTTATTTTCAAAATTGTCAAATTGAGTAAATACGTGGACAATGCTAGTGATGTATCTGTTTAGGGTAGGAAATAACTACTGAACTAATAAACCATTTTTATTTTGTTTGACGTTAAGGTCTCATTGGTAGACCGTTGCCTTTTCCAGTCTGGAATTGGACATTGCTTGACTCTGTGCTACCTCCCTTGATGCATTCCTTAACCATTTGGTTAAGGAAACGCGTTTGAAACTTTGATACTGGTTTTAGCTGTTGCTGTGGAGGAGTTCATACTTTAGTTCACCAGCAAACTTGAGTGAAATAAGCATTCTTTGACCAAAGTGGAGTCGTCTAGATTCTCACCCAGGATCTTGCTAATGTTGGAGTTGTGCATGTCGGGGAAGGTCTGCAGGATCTTCCTCCTCTCGTCTTTAGCCCAAACCATGAAGGCGTTCATGGGCCTCTTGATGTGGGGCTCGCTGCTGTTCCTGCCTCGTGCCTCTCTGAACACCCGTGCCTCTGTGATATTATTCCCTAAGAGACGACAAACAAAGACATTGCCTTTATATTTGTCATATTCATTTCCCATTGTTCCATCAGACAAAACAAAGTCCGACAAAGAATTTAACCCTGTGCTTGTTGGGTTGAGGAGTCCAACAAAGGTCTAGTGAGGTCTTTCTGGGTTGCCCTCCACTTCTTGACATGAACGCTGCATGCTGCAGTCGGTTTGCTCCTCATTGATACTATCTCAGTCCCCAGGCTCCTGTGTTTATCCTCTGCCTCTAAACTAAATCATGATGAGTACTCCTCAGCTTCTCATCTTGTGTAAACACTGGTGCTTTATGAGAAACAGGTGGGTTGAGGTCAGGGTGATCCAAGGCAATATCCAAGGAGAATATTTTATACTGAGCGGAATGCTTACGACAAGCCGTATGGAACATTAGGTACTTAGATGTCATTTCTCATCATTTCTAGGCATCATTAAGGCAGTCCAAAGCCGGACTGTCTTAAGTTCAGTCTGGCTTTGGTTTTGCACACTGAAGACAAACAGCACACTTTAACAGCTAATGTCATCTAAATGTTTCAAAGACACCAGACACCGTTGTACTTCACTGAGGTCATGGAGCCAACTAAACTGGAGCAGGTTACCTATATCTATACCAACACTTGTTGATCTACGTTTGGTACATCTGTCAATGATTTTGAGTTGCCTGAATTATTACAAATCTCATCAGAAAAAAACAAAAACAAAACAGAAAACATGCAGCAAAGAAAGGAAAAGTTAGGTTAAAAAGCGGAGTGGAGGTCCAACAGAGGCACCCACCATCCAGATCCTCTGGTCTGGTCAGGTCAATGACTCGATGGACCATCTTCCCTGCGTCCTCCCCAAGCTTCCCCAGATGCTGGCTGAGAGTCTCGTAGTGAAGCCGCTCCTGCAACAAAGGAAAACCTGTATAAACTTCAGGGCTTACCCCAGTGTATTATGAGCCTGGCGGGCGGCAGGGCTTTACTTGACACCCCACCAGGTTAAGCCTTGTTTGTTTATTTTAAGTAAGGTTCTTTATAGACACGTTGCAACGTGACGTCACACGCGCAAGATTCTGACCTCCAGCGTTCTGTTGGAAGGTAAAAAGCTGCTCACAGACGATGACTATCATTGGCTTTAGCTTAAATGTTCTCACAGTATGTAAGAAATGCTGTGCTTTGCAATTAATTGTCAACTAATTGTCAACACTATGACAGCTAGATAACAAGCTTCAAGAGTAGCACATTTCACAGGTCATTAAAAAAATAATTGAATAAAAATAGAGAGGAAAGTAGGTCAGTTATGCTAGCTTGACTTTGACAACCTTAACTTGTAGATCTGCTGCAGAATTCAGTGTGTTTCAGTTCAGCTAAAAAAAGGTGACCCACACATCAACTCTCTAACAGGTCATCAGTAGGGCAGGTGGTTGAATTAGTTGATCAACCACCACTGTGTTCAGACCATCACTTGCTAATAATCGCAAAATAGACATCAAGCCTGAAGACATAACACTGCAATGAACTAAATGTTCTGTTCTTTGTGAGGGAAATGTTTGATTGTTTTTGATGCTAAATCCTGATAAATTACTGTGGCTGTTATCAGTCAGTTTCCGTGGCAATCGGTTTGTAGCCGTGGTTTTGAATTATTCATCAATGATTTTCCTGCACTGTACTAAATTAATAATACCTAAATCTCCAGGTTTCATTTCATTAACATTCCATTCAAATCATTTCGATCTATATGGCTCGTATCTCTTTCTCCTGGAATCTGTAATGTGAAAAATCAATGTATATTTTGAGACGAGATGGATTAAGAGATAGCTTTTTTCTGTATGTACTTGAGCCTCTAAGTATCTGGCGGTGGACACGGTTCATCTGATACCCAGGCATATGTACAGATCTGCTCAGCTTCACACACACCCTTCAGAGTACAGATGACGACAGAGGAGCCACCTGCTCTCACAGCGCGTGAAACTGCACCGCTTACTGAGCTGCAGTTGACTGAACGTTCTGCTAGGGTTTATTTGTAGAATGTAAAGATGTGATGATACATCCAGATGATGCCAAACAATTGGTGCATGGGGATGGGGGGAAAGATAGTTTTTAAAACTAACATTTCGTGAAAATGCAGAATTTGACGAAAATATGATCAAATGCAGTCAAGGTTATTGAAAAATGTGATAAAATAGCACATTAGGTTTGCCCCAATAGCTCGGAAGTAAATCCCAACCATCCAGTTCAAAGCAAACAGTTAGCCAGTTGCAGTATCCTCACAATGCTTACAAAATGCATTTTGTACTTCAGAAAAGTTAATATATCTTATGTATTTTTCCTTTGTAGGGAGCAACTTATATACAAAATGCATTTGTGGGTGGAGCAGCAGAGTATATAAAGGTTGTATCCATGACAACTTATCAAGTCGAATTACCAAGTCCACCAGCTTAGTCACACACTGCTGTGAGATGGCATCACATTCTTTATCAAGCCTTTGGTTGAATTCAGACCCACCATGTTTAGTCCTTTTAGTTTGGGGATGTGTGAATGCACAATCAAACTCTGATGCAGACCGCAAAAGCGAACCCTGGTCCACCTACAGACTTACGTCTCCGTTCGGTTGAAGTGAACTCTGGTGCGGTTCGAATGTATATGTAAACGAATGGCAGACCAGAGACCGCTCCAGAAGCAGCAAGCGGACTGTAGCACAGGGCATTCAATACCACCAAAACAAACGTGTAAGACTAAAACTAGAGGGAGAAATGGCTTGTGATCTTTTGCCAAAGACAAAAGACAAAACCTGCAAAGGCTAAAATCTGACGCCACTCCATATTTGCTCACATTCTGTGAAGAAGGAAGTTGTGTTAAGTGTCTCTTTCAAAGGTTTTTGGGTTGTTTTGTTCAGCTGCTTGTGCTGCAGCACCAGAGTGCAGTGTGTAAGTGAACTTCACCAGCTGAAAATGTAACTAATGTTGCAACTTTGGTCCCCATTTGAATAGAATCTACCAAACTATCAGGTTTGAAAATACTCAGTCGTGATATGGTGGCCAAATCCCATTGAAATATGTCTATGAAAAAAGTGAGCAACAGTATAGTTTATATTGTCAAGAAGGATTGCTATAGGAAAAGAAAAACATCGAGCAAACACAAATTTCTTTTGTGCTCAGTTTAGAAAATACTTAAAATATTGTTCAGAAGATCTTGTGGCAAAATATCTTGTTAGCATCTCCCAGCTCTGCACCTACTTGGCTGTAGACTAAATAGCTGATATTCAAAAATCATCAAACATCGGCCTAAATCATCGTCTGGTTGATGCTTTAGCTTGAGGCCGGACTAATCCTTTGTGTTCTCCATCTTCCCATTATCACATGCTTGCTCTAACTTGGCAAATCTTCCTGCCACTCCACTTTTATAGACAATCTCTAAGCGGCTCATCTTCGGTTGCCTCTTGGCTAAAATTATCCCAAAGTGAGTCCGAACACATCAAACCCCTTCACACAGCTACCGCACATCCTACACTCTCCCTTTCTTTTCCCTTTCTTCTTCTCTCTTCTTTTTTCTCCCCTTGCCTCTCTCCTCCCGTTCTTTTTCTGGTGACAGAGGCATTTTGTTTGACGCAAAGAATGGTTGCCGGGTGAAGTCATGCCGCGGTAGCTGCTGGCAGAGTTGGTGGAACTTAGGGCCCACCGAATGTGTGCGTGCGTATGCGTGTGTGTGTTTATAGATGAGGAGTTGGTGCAGGCCAATGTCAGCACTACAGCAGGGCTGTAATCAGGCCTACCACAGAACATGTGCCTGGGCAGTGCCACGCTCACCGCAGGAAGCAACCTCCTAACAAAGGACTAAAGAAAAGAGAAAAAGAGAGAGAGAGAGGGAGCGACGGAGTGAGATAAAGTAAGGAATGGAAAACCAGCTTAAAGAAGAATAATAGCCACTCAAGTCCACCGAGAACCTCCCGTTCAGGCTCATGCCTTGCCAAAGGACGGCTTGTGGAAGGCCGCATCGGATGATGCCTCTTTCTGAAGATGTGGCGAGAGAAATCTTGGAAAATCCGTCCGTAAAGGCTGGATGTCAGATGTTCTATAGTTCGCAATGTTTAAACAGGTTAAACAGTTTGGAAAGATGATTCTGCGGCAAACGGGAGGAAACCAACGGAAAAGTTGAGAAAAAAGAAGTTGGGGTTTTGCTAAATGGACCAAGACATCATCAGCAGAGTTTGGGAAGATCCAAAGTGCAGATTAACGACAGGCCCCCGGGTCGACGAAGATATTCCCTTTGCGGTCGCTCTCCTTTTTTGATCTTCTTTAAAGTCCCTTTGTGGCAAATGCAATAAGGAGCTGTCTTCCCTTTGTTTAGCTGAGATTGAAATAGGTTTGGCCGGCGCGTTTGCTGGTTTCTGACTGGATCGTTGCCCTTTTTTGGAGTACGGTAATAGATGTCTCTCATAGTACTTGTATACACAGAAACGAAAGAGGAAAGTGGTCGAAAAGAAGTGCAAGACTCGCTTTGAAAATGTTAACCTGTAAAAAAAAAAGACAAATACCAGCAGCTGATGCGGCCGTCTCAACTCTTCACTGAGTAGCTGTGTGGTTCTAAATTTAAGAGTGGCTCGACTCTTTTTGATCTGCTCGGTTTCTTCTCTTTTTGTCGTTTTGCATCCCGCCACCGTTGCCAAGGCAATGCTCCAAACTTTGCAGTGTGTTTTTTTTCTCTTCTTCTTCTTTTAATTCATACTGTATTGAGCTCATTACCACAGTTACAACTTGCTTTCTGCCAGCACAGCCTCCCTCCAGCTGACCCACAACCGTTTACTGTCTCCTCCAGGACCAATCAAGTTTTGGCAACCTCCAAAACCTGATTGGTTTTGGAGAAAGAAAAGAAAGGCCCTCCTTTCTTTTCTTTCTCCGCTTTCCTTCTTCAGATTTTCTTCAGCTGATAGAGTTGTCAGTCAAATCCTACTCGGTCTTTTTCCCCCAGAACTTCTCCAGTTCTAGGCCCTTTGTTCCCACCTACCAGCCCCTCAAGGTCAATTTTCCTAATAAGAAAACACTCAAAAGGCTATTTGAAGGTTCCACTTTCAGTTTTTTTTTATATACTGCTCCAGCATATATCATTCAGACATCATTTAAAGAAAAATTATGGCCGTCACCCTTTTTAATCAGGACTCCTAGTTTCATTGGGCACGCTTCCTAAAAAAGAAGAACCAAGTCACTTGTTCTCCTCAGTCTAGACCTTTCCTGCTTAACAGTGCAAGTGAACTGACCAACGCTAACATTGGACATACAAAAGACTTTCTGTGGAATGGGCCGTATTAAATTAAAGAGCCCAAAATTTATGCTTCCTGTATACTGCAAAATTTGTACATATATTGCGATCGGTCCTTGAAAAGCCGACGTAAAGGGAATTTGAAAGTAACTTTAATGGTCGTAAATGAAACACTGGAGGTGGAACAACATCACTGTTGGCAGTGAAATTTCTCTTAATATGGCAAACAGTTATAGTAAAAAAAGAAAAAACAAAAAGAACACCCTCTGTTAACTGTATGATTTTATGTATCTTGACACCCCTGGTCTTTACTAGGTCATAAAATCAAATTTCAATTAAAAAAACAAACCTAAATGGAAAAATCCACCCATTGCATTGAAGTGCAGACGTAGGAGTGAATGTAGGAATATTATTTAAACGAGTGCTAATCAAGTGAACTCATTTAATTAATAATGAGAAGGAGTTCTGGCAGTTTTCCTAATCTGGGTCATTAAGTTATGCGGTAGCATCAGCAAAAGTCTCATAGAAGCAATTATCTGCAACCCAAAATCTGAAAGGGTTAAAACGCCATTTAGAAACAATTCAAAGTAAACCATGTGATCGTGAAAAAGATCACTCACAGGAGGAAAATATTTGAGACAGTTGTCAATCTTCCCTGAACCTAATACTACAATACATTTACCCCTTGGTTAGAAATTCTCTGAAAAATTGCAAACAACCTAAGAGATCAATCTTAGACTCTTCAGGCATGATAACTGTCAAAGTACAGTACATTCACAAGTGTGTTTTGTTAAAAAGAGTTACCTGGAAAAAAAAAAAAAAAGCAAGATCTGATAATGAATTCAGCAAAATGTAGACTATTTATGTATATTAAAAAAAACATTAGTGTTGACGGGTGTTTGGAAAAACACCAAACAAAGAATTTTAGCTCAAAGACGTCAAACCATCTGTAGTGAAACATGGTAGCGGACGGATGATGACGTGGGTTTTTGTTGCTTTTGGACAGGTGCACCTAACTTTGATTCATTAAACCATGAACTGATCTACATAGCAAAGTACCTCAACAAGGATGTCCAGCTCCAGTCCTACAAGATTTGTACATCTCTGCTCCGACTCATCTCATCAATCCTACAGAGGCCTGGTAATTGATTCAGGTCAGCCCTGTTGCCATGGTATCAACTTTCCACACGACTCAGGTCTTCTGGTTTTAGCTCACTCTGCATCCCCAGAACCAGAACCAAACATGGGGTATCAGCATTCAGCTTCTATGCTCCACTAATCTGGAACAAACTTCCAGAAAACAGCTAAATTGCCGAAACACTAACTTCCTTTAAATCACGGATGAAAAGACAGCAGTTTAGAATCGCCTTTGATAATAAGAACTAGAACATTTATCAAAATATTTGATGTATATTTGAAGGTCCCTGAACCTAATACTACAATGTACAATCTACTAAAATGTAATGCTTATCGCTTGTCTCATAATTAGCAACTGCACTATGTTTTTACTTTGAACTGCCTTGTTGCTAAAAATATTGAAGCAAAATTCCAATATTTATGATAATATTTATATATTATTAATATATATAATATTTATCCATATTTATGAGATTATTAGTGTATCTGTGAGCGAGAAAACAGATGTATTTATGTCCTTTCTTAACCGATTTACAAATTTAAACCACTTTTGCTTTTGGATCCAGTCTGCTGGTGTTCAGCCAGAAACATATCATACCAAGAACACCAATTCATTACGCAGAACTGACTTTGCACTGATTCCCCCAAATGCCTCTTTGTTCTTATGTTGTAACATGACAAACGACCGCATCCAGTTAGTCATCACGTAATAAGCGAGCAGTTTAACCGCTCCAGTCTTTCAGATGCTTAACAGGGCTTATTGAGTGCTTTGTGACTGTTGAGATAAAAATGAGCGTGCACGCTCTTTTTCTTTCTCTTCTGCATATACTCGTGTGCACCCACACAGTCAAACACAGCGTCTATTTCTGTGAGCTCTGGCAGCCGCAGGCCAGCTGGAAGCAACGTAAGCGTAAGGTGATACTCAACAATGCCACTAACTGGCCGGGCCTGTAGTCTGCACACCAGCTATAATGACATTAACATGGCCAAGGCCAGAGCAGAGCCAGGACACACACACACACACACGCACACAGATAGAGGGCTCGGATCACTTTTTACGTCTCAGAGAAATGCCTATGGGACTAAAATACACACACAACGAAACAAACACAAACGCCGTCCGGCAACTCGGTTTGAGCCGAGTCAGCTGGAGCAATGAATAGCTCAACGTTCAACGCCGAAGGTATCGGTTTCAGCTTCTGCCCCTTTTCCTCAATAAAACCCAAATCCACTGTCAGTGCGGCCTCATAAAACAAAAGGACCGAGCCTTAAAATATTCAAGGGGAGTCGGAAACTTATTCGGCGAACAGAAAACAAAGGGCGGTCCAAGGTAAAGAAAGAGAGGTGCTCTTCTTGCCTCCCGAAGGTGGAAGCGTTGAGTCACACTCTTGGGTCTCTCCGGCAAGTTCCGTCCATGAATTGTTTAAGACAGAGCAAAGTCTTTGGGGAGTTTGGGGGAAAAAGGAGGAGAAGAAGAAGAAAAACATTGTCACCAACAGTTTTTTTTCAGGAGTTAATGAATTTACATTTGAGAAGAAAAACGGCCTGAGTGCCTGTTGTTAGGTGGCGAACAACAACATGACAACAAGCGCCGGTGGAAACAATCACTAAAACTTTCCCAGTGAGCTTTTTATTTGTAGGCGGGCAGCTGCAAACTAAATAACTGCATTGCTTTGGTTTTGTTTCCTATAAAGTTGGAAAATGTTGAGTTTCAACGACTTGCAGCGGTCCTCGCCACCTTAACGTGTGACTGTTTCTGACTTTAACTGTAAGCAAAAAAAAAAAAAGAAATTGCTTTGATGCACAAACTCATCCCCGTGGTACTTTCAACTGGACCTGCAGAAGACAAGTCACATTAAACTTTTATAAGGAATTTATCTGCAGCTGTTATATAATTTATGCTTATGAGTTTTTCAGTGTTTACTGGTATAATGACTCATAAAGAAAAACCCACTCGGGAGCGAAAGTTGTGTACGGCGCTGGATTTTCTTCTTCTTCTTCGCCAGATTTCGGATGTTTTTCTTCCTAAAGATGCAAGCCAAACAAGTCCAGAAGATTCAAAAACAGCCCATCCTTAGTGCGCACCAATCATGACCTACTTGGGGGTTGAGGAAGGTTCAAAGTCTCCACCCCCTAAAATATTTATGACTTCCTCTCCTCCCCTTTTATCTGCTTGGTTTTGAGCAACATGGGATCAATTGCACAGGAGAGTCAGCGTAATCACGTTATTCCCCCTTGTTTTTCCCCCCCCCAGAATGTCTGATCCTAAGAATCCATGATTGGCTGATCAGACTGATTGAAGATGTTTTGGAATGTAAATTTCTCCTGTGGATATGAGATCTCAGTACAAAGACTCTAGCTTGGTCACCCCGATGGTGGTCAAGCTATAACAACAGAAATGAGCAGAAGAGATTGAAGAGAAATGTCTCTGGTGACCGAATTGGACAATTCCTTTTGCTGTCAACTACTTGCAGGCCTGTGAGAAATTCAACAACTGCATGTTTCCTGATCAGCAAACATATCATACGTAAGCATGAGCAGGTCCTGCAAATAACAACACTTTGAAATATGAATATATCTCATGTAACTGTTTGCATCTGTCACTGCCATGATTTTTACTGACTTAATCCGTGAACAAGCATAAAAACACAAGATTTCTTAGTCAATGGAAACACTGCAATTGCGAACTTGTGTCCTTTCAACATTGGCAAGATACCGACTTGCTCACATTTGAAATAGAAACGCAGAGAGTGAATCTGTGCCAGTTGATAAACACTAAATTGACTCAAAACTGGGAGGTCAGAATCGTTATTAGCTGGTCAAGGCTTTGTAAAACCTGGAGATCGTATATTGCTACAATATTCTGATTTGAACATAAAGGAGGAGAATTTGTCTCTGACACACACCCTGTAGTTGGGCTAAAACACCGAACACACACAGACACACAAATGAACATAGTCTAATGTTAACATAATCTATCAAAAACCGAGGAAAAAGAAAAAGCCCCACTCACGTAGTCAAGGCAAGCTCACAAATATACACACACTAACACGCCAAAACCATCACTTGTCATTGGCCCAGCTGCGCTCTCTTCAAAGCTCTTGGCTTCTGGGTGGCCGGAGAGACGAGAGGAGAAAAAGAGAAGTTCTTAAGAGCAGCAGCAGCCCGAGCCAAATGACACCAAATATCATCCACGAATATTCCTCAGACCGAGGCACTGTCTGAGGAGAAACCCCGCACACTCAGCCAAGGTAATACAAAAGAAAAATGAGCCACAGGAATGAGTCGGCTTCAGAACCACGGAGGTGCATGTCGCCGTTTCTCCAAGAAAGTGCATGTTTTAGAGCAACAGAGACAGAAACCGATGCTTTAGGGAGAGAAATGGAGAATCCTTTCAGCAGGTCGAAGCTGGTACATTAGTATTATGTGTAACGTCTTTTAAACTGGCTAAAATTCCTTGCTAACACTTGGTAACATATGGCTCTCACTGGTTTGGGCTGGGAAAGGCCGGATACAACTTGATTTTTGGGTGACTTTTCCAGAGGTGTTTGGTGATTTACTTTGGGCCAATCACTGGACTAAAAAGACTGGGTTCATCAGGTTTCTTCATTACTTGATGATTCAGTACAGATAGTAGTAGATACAGTAGCTGTAGCATAGATATGTCTAAACTGTGCTAACAACTGGACTTCATATCCACGACTGGATCCCAGTTACGTAGAGGACAATGTCATGTTCAATGACTGCAAACATTGCATTGTTGTTGAAACCAAATGGACTGGCCTAAACATTTCAGAAAACTGTGGTTTTAATGGGATTTTCCTTAACATTCTCATAGGTTTAAAGAACATTGTCTGAAACAAGAAACTGTCCAATCAGCAGTAGTTTTGTGAGCAAAAATACCTTATTAATTTCAAAGATCAGACTGATTACAGAACGGCAACAGCAGCTCAAATTTAGTAGCTACTCATTACAACCATGCCATGCAGAATACCATCAATGAATGAAAGACATATCATACCCAGAACCTTGGGTATTACTCTGCTAAGAACAGGAACCTGAGGCTACAATTCACACAAGCTCAACAAAACTGAACAGCAGCAAATTGGGAAAACATTGCTTTGTCTCAACACCTAATTTCAGTTGTGACTTTTATAGGTCAAAGCCATAATTATATGTTACTAAGGGAAGGCATCCTGCCTTGAATAAAGGGTTCAGGCTGGTGGTGTTAGCATAATCCAGTGGGAGATAGCTTCTTCTTACACTTTTGGACGATTGGTAACAACAAAAGGTGACTGAGAGAGACTAAGGCTTAGTGACAGAGCAGTCATATTGCAATGGGAAGTTTATAGGGTCGATTCCAGTATTCTCCCGCCACCTGTCGACATGCCCCTTGGCAAGCCACTTAACCCCAACTTGCCTAATGACCTTATTATTGGTTTATATGTGTGTGCGAGTTTGTGAGTGTGAATGGGTCGAAGTTGGTTTAGAGTAAAGTACTTTTACTAGTCAGTATGATCGGAAAGACGCTATATACACTTATTCCATTCATCATTTACAAACGGTGAGGAAGTATATGGAGGAATACCACAGTCTACCACAGTAATATTGCTGACCATGTTCTACTATACCCATAATCTGATGGCTCACAACTCTCACATCATATCTAACAGTGTCATGTTTCTCGAACATGACACTGTATCTTTATCTTTAAAAACTTTCTGAAACTTCAAGAAGTCATCAAAACATGGCTCCTCCATTAACCCTTTAACGTTTTTACCAGCGTTGCACTGAGAAGTAGCTCCTATAATGAGATCAGGAGATTTGCAATTCCACCAGGTGTTTGCTAATTGCTGCCAGCTAGTCTGAAGGAGCTGAGTGGGAGAGCTGCTCTGTATTTCAGAAGCTTAGAAACTGGAGCTCATAGGAGGAGCTATGCCTCGAAGGCGGAGCTAGGTCCACCCAGACATTTTGTACAGCTTAATGGTTGCCACGGGAGATTAAAGTATTTCTCAAACATGCATGAAAGAGTCAAAGCAATACTGCAGGTATGTTTTTGATGAGGGAATAACATAACATGATGTAAAGCTAAAAGATGTTGATTTTACATAATACTGCTCCTTTAAGGTTTGGTATTATTGAAGAGATTACACCTTACTGACTCCTATAAAACTCACCGGTGAAAAGAGTGGGTACGTCCTAACTTGTAAACACACATCCCTCTAACCTTGTTGCTGTTGTTGAGGTTCATGCTGCTGAGTGCGGACAGCTTGGCCTCCAGACTCTGGTGGCCCGGCTGCTGCTGCTGATGGTGGAGCTGCTCCCTCTGGATCTGCTCCCTCATGCTCCGCGCCTCCTGGATGGCTTTCATAACCGCATCTTGGTCCCCAAACAACGCTGTTGAGTTCAGGCTGGACAAGATGTCTGCACACGGACACAGCAGAAGAAGGAGAACAGTTGAAAGCATGAACAGTGACACACTTGATTTACATATATGAATGTTAGATCAAATTGCATCTTAAGATTCTAAATCACTAAATTTAGTTTACAAAAGAAAAGTAGAAAAGTGGAATTAGGATGTAACTGGTAGAAAATGTCCTTCCTGTCTTGTCGCAGAGCCTGGTTTGACCTTCACCGCAGAAACACAATCTCACCAAGTATTTTTGGTCTAGTTTCTAGTGCAAATATCTCTCTACACTTGAAATAAGACAAAACTAACTTATTAGGAACTTTTCAGCACCGTATGAGACTGTTTTAAGTGAGTAATTCCTTAATATTGATGAAAAGGTTCTAGTTCCACTGGCAGATATTTTCCACTTATAACATGGGGGAAATGTCTTGTGTAAAGTGAATTAATCTGCTTGTGGAGTTAGCAGATTATTACTTATTCAACAATATTAAGGAATTGTATATCTTGCTGAAAAGTTACTTGTAAGTTACTTTTGACTTCTTTCAAATGTACCAAAAATACTGGGGGGGGTTTCAGTGTTGATTTCAAAATTGTTACTGTGGCCAACCTCATATTTTTGATTAATTAGTTTAGGTAAAGTAGAGAATATTTTAACATTTAAATGCCCAAGATCAGATTTTTGGGCTCACATCACGGTCCGCACGTGTTGTTTTCCGGTTTTCAGAACTGAGGAGAACCTCCCTCCCTCCCGCTTTGCTTGTTTGTGCGCCACGCTCCACACTTTTGAAGCCCCACACGCGCACTTGAGGAATTAAAAGAAGTAAAAAAAAAAAAGGATGTAAAGTTTCCGTTGCTCTCCTCGTTTAATTAGCACACGAGTAAAGGAGGCACTGTACGCTTGGGTGGCCGCTAAAAAACGGGCGAAAAATAACTTTTGCAGAGAACACAAGCGTCTCGTCCTCAAAGCCACAATAGAGAAGCCGGTGAAATTGTTTTCTGAGGTGGAGGGTGAGGGTGAGGAGTGGGGAGCGGGGGGAGTGGTATAATGAGAGGCTTTAGATTGGCCTTAATAACAGATAGCAGAGGTAGGGGCATAAAAGGTCTAGAGCGGGCAGACAATAATGTAAGGAAGCTCTTAAAAACCAAATAACGTGTGCTGGGTTTCACTGCTTCCGCTGCCAGGTTTTCATTGGGGCTAAATACAGGGCTTTGGACTCCTGTAAAACACAAACACTCACTCAGATTTTACGCACACACACACACACACACGCAGAGGTCTCCTGGTGGGGTTGAGGTGTCTGCAGTCGTTCGGGCATACGCGGCGCAGCACAGTGTGTCTGTGGGTGGCAGGGAGGAGTGGAGGGTCTGGCTGCGTGATGTTTTTGTTTTTCCATTTAAAGGGACTTTTTTTTTTCACACGGAAGTGAGGACGTGTTTGTTGGAGGGGCGGGGGAGGGGGATGTACGGCGTAGACGTGAGGAAGCGTGTTTACACACGACGTGACTTTGGGCCGAGAGCAGCAGGTTCAACGGGGTTTGGTCCGGCGGGATGTTTCTGCCACCTACCCAGGGAGGCATTTCGGCCCATGCTGGGGATGGGGCTGGGGCTCGGGATGCGACCCTTGCCCAGGCCACCTGGGCTGGTCTTGTTTCTGGGCAGCAGGCTCTGCGTGGGCGACGTCGGAGAGCGATACGGATCGGCCGTCTTCGGTCTGGCGGAGAGGTTCAATGGCTGTGTGGATCCTTCTTCCTGGACGGAAAAGAGAGGAGATGATACAGGTGTAAACATGCGTTCTGCTCAACAGACCCGATGGACTTGATATACGATTCACACGACAAGATGAGGTTTTAGAAATGTTCCACAGAAAACTAAAGGCATAAAGGCCAGATATTTTTGCATTTTCTGCCTTGTTTGCACTTTCTAACTAGGGATTGCACCGATCCACTTTTTTGACTTCTGATACCAATATCTGAAATTTAAAATTGGCCAAAATGACTAAAATAAAGTCACAATTCTACAAAATTAAAGTAAAAATAATACAAGAATAAAATATTCCGACTTTATTTTGGTAATATTACGACATCACTGACATGTTATTACAACTTTATTATCATATGCCTTTATTCTCGTACAACTTTGTTCTTGTAATACTGACGTTTTTAATGTTATAATATGACTTTATTTTCATATTATTACAAGTTTATTCTTGTAATTTTATTACTTTATTTTCATAATTTTTGTTTTTTAATTTTAGATTTTTTTTTTTAGCATGGCCATCTTACTCCATCGTAAGATGGCTGTTTTCTTCTTAATAAACTAAGTCTTGAAACTAACTTAAGTATTTACTCAAGTTATCCGTGACAGAAAGATCTGTTGGATGATCTGAGACATTGTTTTGAAAACAAGCAAAAAAAAAAACAACAAAAAACTATTTTATCTCAACACAGAACAAATCAATTCTTGTAACTATACATTAGCAAAAAACAAAAACACATGTGCCCACCATTGGTGTCTGTGTCTGTATTTTCGGTTTGGCTGCCAACGCCTCACAAACACGGATCCAATTTGCAGCTGACGAAGTGTTGAGGAGAGGAGTTTAGGATGAGCCTTGTCGCGGAAAAACAGCGAGGGGGTTTCATGTGGATGGGGGTCGCACATGCACAGTAAAGGTTAGCAGAGGGTGGGGCACTGCGCCACTGTTTGAGTGCGGCCAGCTCTGACGCCGGCCTATTGTGACGCCGGCTGCAGCTGTGCCCCACAAACGCACGTGGTTTCCATTACTGCCTGGTTGTTGAGTAAAGATGAGGCGCACGCTCTCTCCAGTGAAGAGGTCTGGGCTTCTGCCAAACAGCAGCCAGCGCCAGTGTCCTGTGTGCGTGTGTATGTGTGTGTGTCAGAGTGCAACTTTTAAATAAGCTGCCACTAATTGAGGGTGAAGAGCACTGGGCCGTGCACAGATCATCGTTTCAACATCTTCCAAATTTCCAGCCTCTCACTTTTTTATGTATTTATTTTTTTACTTTGCGATAATCGTCAAGTCTTAAGTGTTTTCCCATAGCGCACATTCTGAACTCACTCTTTCCTTTTGTGTTGTTATGTTGCCTGTTGCGCACATTAAGACGCCGCTTTTACCTCTGCGTTTATTAATTACAGGGGAACAAGTATGAGCCGCTGGCTCTGTAGGACCGTCTTCTAATAATCGTGGCGAATCCGGCTCGTACGCCTCTCCCGATCGTTAACGCAATTGGATTTTCACGCACCTTAATCTGAGTGACGGGGCTGGACGCTCGCTTCTCACTCTTGAGGTTGGAGGGTGAAAGCGGACCGGAGGAGTTGGGAGCCTGTGGGAGGGGCGCCATCTTGGCTCCCGGCGAGATCTGCATGCTTGCCAGCTGTGCGGCGTACAGCTGCTGCAAAAAGAGGAAAAACCAGAAAAACCAACAGCTTATTAACATTGTTCGCCAGCAGCTCGTCAGTGGCTTTCCTCTTTCATCCTTTCTTCTACTTCCATATTCACACACACACATACACACGCACACCCTTGGTCCTATTTTTTGTAGCAAATCTTTGGTCCTCTCTGGAGGTTTTTCTTTTGCACCACAGTGGATCCACTTATGCATGCTTACCGCTACAATACCATGAAAAAGCATTTATGCACTCCAAACTTTTTCATTTCTTGTAACCACCAGCCTCATTCCACCTTATTGGGGTTTTTATGTGATTTATGCAACACTAAGTTGTGTATACTTGTAGCCTGGGTGTTGCCTTCCTACACAATCCCGCTTGATTCTCATCACCCTATTGTGCTCTGTCTTGGGATTTCTCCCATTGACTTAGATTCTTCTGTTAAAATTTCAACCAGTCGAATCAACGAACAAAATGAGAAGTTGTGAACAATGATTTTCTGAGCTGTTTCAGAATTGTAGCCTGCCTGTAGCTTTAGCAATGGCAGCAGAGGAAGTGAACAAAGCCGTTCAGTTAATTCCAAAATATTGAATTAACATCAACAGCCATCTGGTTCAGCTCAGCACTTTGAAGTGAAGGATGGTTGTTTACAGTGTAGGTAATTTCCGGTAAGCTTCATATCGTCCAACTGACTTATCAAACATTAGCAATTGGCTAATGGTTAAAACTTAAGACTCCATGCCTCTGTTGAAGGCATCCATTAACTAGAGCTAACAACCATTAGCGGGCGCATTAGCTCATTAAGCCTAGCTAACTGTTAGCTCTATTTAGAACAGTTTCTCAATAGCCGAGGGTCCAAACCCTCTGTACGAAGTGAAGTGTATAACAAGGGGCTGGTTTGTGCAGGTTAGCATGCTTGTAAAGAGAAACAGTTCCCTCGTTCCCCTGTCAGCAGAATATATAGGTCCATTTCTTCACTTCAACTATTTAGATAAGAGCAGTCACAGTTAGTTTTTGCAAAGCCCCAGTTACATCTTTTGCACATTTTCCCACAAAAAAACAGAAAACTGAACAATAAAAAAGTAAAAGCCTTGGAACACGTTAGTCTTTGGTTTGGACAATCTAAAAGAAAAAGGAGAAGAAAAAGAAGAAGAAAGAAAAATAGAGCTGACTTTCCATCCAAAGTACTTAGCAAAAATCAAAGAGCCAAATGCTCGGCCCACCGTCCAGGGTCTTCTAAATCAAAGCTTGCTGGCCAGACAAACCGCTGCCCGAAACCACTGTCAACTCCTGTCTGAACACATTGGAGTGTGAGTGCCGGAGTATCAAAGAGCCTCTCCTCAGGAAAACCACCCAGACGTGGCTGGCCTTCACTAGATTCCCCTCACTTCTTTCTTTTTCTGCTTTCCTCTCCCCTCTGCGTTACTCTCACCTCATCTATACTCTCCCCTCCTTTCCCTCTAAATATCTGTCTTAAATCCACCCAGTTCCCTTTTGATGTCTCCCTCTGCCTCTCTCCACTTGTCTTCTGACTTCATATCTTCTTTTTCATGTCGTCTTCCCCAGATCTCTATCGTTGGTTAGTTTTGTTTTGTTTTACTGTCTGGCCCTCTATAACCTCGACTGGCCCCTGGTGTTGTGAGATCTGATTTCCCCGCAGTCAAAACTGCATGGCCTCACAGGAACCGACATCCAAGAGCAAAAAATTTAAAAAAAAACTTCGAACAAAGAGGGAGAGCGAGGGACGGAGGGTCTCGTGCGGCAGACACGCAGGACCACCGTCACTTTGCCGCCAAAGCACCAAGCTCAGCGGTCGGGACAGGAGGAGCTGGCTGGCTGCCTTTCCACTTTTCTCCAAGCGATATTAAACACAAACAGAAGGGGCCTCACTGCTGAAACAAAGCCCTGATGTCACGCTGCTTATTTTCCTTGGAAGCCACCAGAAGCACGCGGGCCAGAGCCTCGGCGATACGAGATCTCCCTTTCCAATGGTTGGCGGTGAGGCCTCGCGCGTCAATCAAGCCGACCGCAGAGTTACTTATGCCGGTGCCTGATATCCTTACAGCCATAAAGGGAGCAGAGGGGCTCGGCGCAGACACCTGAATCTTTTGGGGGTAAAACACACGTTTGGGAATCCTCCCCACACAAACCCCTTTGTCTGCCTTCTACGTATTTTCTGCAACCTGCGCTATTGTGCTTGAAGCAGCGGTTCTGTCAACAACCAAAGGACAGACGTCTTGAATGAACAACAAGGCTCACGATAAAAGCTTTTCTTGCTTTTTTTTTTCTTCCAAGATGTTCAGCAATTGATTGTTGACTTGCTAATGTGCAGCGTAAACAACCCAAACTGAAGCTCTTGCTGCACAATCAACCCCCAAGGGAAGACAATGAAGCCATTTCCTAAATTACAAATTGACAAAGAGGGTCTTAAACTGCGCTCCGTCTGTCCAAACTACCTGACTAGCCTTTGGAACAAAGTGCTTATTTCACTCAAATGTCTCATTGTTGACCCTCCTCCATTATCTGTTCATGTTTAGCTTACTTTAGCGCAAGTATATTGAAAAAAAGGTGAAGTCTGACAGTAACCGTTTTCTCTTTGTTCTCAGAACAGAGCAGAAGATTCTTTTAGCCTCTTTTAGTATCAAGCTGCTGCTGATCTCTGGAGGACACAAAACAAATGAGGTTTTGTCTTTTTTAGGTTTATAAGGAAGAAACTGATTGACTGTCAACTCACTCAGAAAACAGTGGATAGATACAGTATGTGAGGATTGATTGTATCCACAAATGATACAGCTAGATTGACAGCCAGACCCGGCGGTATGGGGCGGCACTGGGAGTCATTGGTGGGATTGCCCAGCCCTTAGAGTTGGCCATGTCCACTCTAAGGACGAGAAGAGAATACCTTCACTCTAAGAGAAGCTAATAAATTTATTTGGGTTTTGTTTTTTACCTTGGAGTGGCCAACTTTCTATTAGTCCTATCTCGGTTTGAGTAAGGGCTCCCAAACTTCCCGTATCTGTGCCCTCCGTCCCCCGCACTTTCCTCAGCAGTTACAACTGTGTACGCCTTTTGCTGAAACACATGTTTTTCAGAGCCACTTTTAAACACAAAGATATTTGTGCTGGTTTTACACCTGTGGGTCAGTGGCACAGACAAGCTGCAAACTAGCACCAGGCAAACAGATCTCCAAACAAGCTGAGTGAGTTAAGAAATGCTGTTGAAGTTAGATATAATGTTAGCTAAGTGAGGATTAGTTCATATAACATGCTGGGCTTGTTAACAAGAATAGGCAAACTACTTTTGTTTTATAAATGTTCAGAGGTGGGTAGCACTGGTTACTGTTACTTGAGTACAATATTATGAACTATTGCTATTCTTAATTAAGTAGATTGATTTTCCATTTAAAGAAGTAGACTTATGAGATGGGAAACGTTAGATTTCTGAAATGTATTAATACTGATTTTCTCAGCATTTTTCTAAATCATTACTATTCTTTTTTGTATTAAGAAACATGGTTATTTTTATTTTAAACGCTACATAAACATTTGTTTATATATTTATATTGAATTAAAAGCCCCTGTAGTTTGCCCTTGCGCCGCAAAGGAAGCCACTGACCCTCCCAGCTAAAGTCCTCTGGGTCTGCTAACGACTCTGCCACCACAACGTTAAACCACGTCATCAGAGAAGGACGAAGACATTTAGACCGTGATCCTAAAGCAGGAAGGACCTCGTGGGACAAATGGTCTTTCTCACCTTTCCTGCCGTAGCCTCAGACACTGGACAAGAAAATGACCGAGAACAGACACAGAGGGAGATGTCATATGATTTCAACAAGTATGTCTGCTAAGCAACTGTATTTCCCTCACATTAACCGTGCACAAAGGGGGCCTTTCTTCGGCAGAAATCCACTGTTTGTGAAGGGGTCTGCTTTGAGGCTTCAGAAACAATTGGGCAGAACAAGTTCCCACGGCGGCTGCACAAGATTCGCCGCGTTCAAAATCGTTGCTTCGGGTCGCGGCCGGTCAAGCTCTGCATGCTCTGCAGCTTTTGTCGGATATCTCAAAAAACAGTCATTCAAATTTGTTTTTTAGCTGATACCGTAAGAAAAAAAAGAGATAAAATTTTTATATACAAAACTATAGCTTTCAAACTTTCCTTGCCATAGTAAAGAAATGAGCAATCCATCCGATTCAAGATTAATGCCTTGAAATAGCATTGGACAATAATTCAAAGTCACACTTTTTTAATAGTCAGGTCCGGCTTGTGGTAAATAATGGGTTGGTCTAGGCAAAACGTTTTGAGCTAATATTAGTCTGCTTTCAATCTAAATTTCATTTAATAACTGTCTAATCTCTTTAGTGATTTCACACATTCAGCTGAATTTACTAATGAACATTAAACAAACATCTAGAATCACTTCTAGGAACGAGGCTCAGTCTCGCTCCACCACCCAGCCACTCGGAGGTCGGGATTGTTTACCAGGAACATTTGGAGGGAGTTTTTATTAATCAATATTAAAATAAATGTTATGTCGTTTATGTACTGATGCACAAATAAATACTACCACAGTTCAACATTTCCAGATTTTTATTTTCTTTCCTCCAGAAACTTGGCGCTGTTGCCGGTATGGTTAATGCTTCACTGGGACATGACTGTCAGGCTTTGCTTAAATTTATGAAGGTCGCCCATTGGACTCCTCTTTAAAGTGGTTATAGTGTAGCTTAACAGAGTGAGTAGCCTGAGCTGATCACACGTTTGTGGCTAGAACATTAAAAAACAGTAAAAGCTGCCTTCATAAACTATTTATAAGCAATTCTGACACTGTGTCTCTCACTAAATAAGAGGCACACTTTGTACTGTACAATTGCTAATTGTGAACATGTTCCTTTAAGAGTTCGAAGGCGTAAAAAAGAACGAAATGTGTTTTTATCGGCTCGTTTTGCTGACAGTAGTTATCGTCACAACAATTAGCAAATCCTACTGGTGTTCCGGCGAGAACGCGCTCCATTTGGGTCGCTCCCAAATCTGATCCAAGACGAACTGAGCAGAGCAGAGCAGAAAAACCGCAATACGTTAAAGGACATAGAGAAATGAGAATTATGTCCAACCGGTTCATGTTGAGACTGGGAATTGGAAACACACTGACCTACAGAACCAAACTCGTTAACTAAGCCGTGAACCAACCCTTATGAAGTAGGAAGTGGCACGCTGCTTTAAAAGGCTAATGAAGAGGTTCCCCAAATGGAAATGAGGGGCTTTCCAGTCAACATAGCTTAATGACTTGAGCAAGACCTCAGTTTTCTCAAAGTGACTGTCGTGTTATCAAACAGCAGCTTGTGCAAATCCCAACCGACAGCCCGACTTAAGGGTTGCATGAAAACCGTCCTTTTGGTAGCAAATTAAAAAAGGAGTTCATTAATGTATGCAAATGCACACAGTGCGCCATATGTCTCTCTTCTCCTACAACGCGCATTCGCTGTTTTAGAAACATTTGCTTTTTTTTGTAATGCATTTTTAATGATATCACCATTGCATTTGGCCTCGCGCCACGTTTTCACAGGAGTGAGCAGCATGTTAACAGAGAATCGGTGTTACAACATTTTCTGACACTGACACTCCTCTGTAACTAAAGCTTCCAGCGCTGGAATGGTAGTCATGGTGAAAAGAAAGTACACCTGGTTGTAAGATTCTAAGGTTTTTTTACATTTTAGGATGTAATTAAAATGGTCCTTTCTGTGCCTGGTTCTAGAATCGTTGACATCCAACCCCAAGGAGGGATGCAATGCATTTCATATTTTAATTATTAAACAAAGACAAAGCAAATGTAGGAAAGATGAGCGGAAAGACTAACTGCAACCTCTCTGCTTTCATTGAATTTATGAGGGTAAAAGAACGTAATTCAACAATAACCTAACGACGGCAACTGCTTTTGTCTCCATCTCAGATGTTTTGTTTTTTTCTTCAGAAATGGAAAACATTTCAACAATGTAATAATAATAATAATAATAATAATAATAATAATAATAATAATAATAATAATAATACAGCTGCCAATCCTACCAGAAGATGATGTTTCAGAAAATTCAAACCTTGTAAAAACTCAGATCTCTAGAGGCCTTTCAACCGTCAAGCACAGTGATGGATGGCTGATGATTTGGGCACTTTGCAGTCAACGAGCTGATCGCAAACGCCTCACTATAACAAAGTCTTATGATGTCAAATGTGAGGCAATCCATAAAACGGCTGAAGCCTGTTCGACACTGAGACAATCACAGGGAAACTGACACAGGGGGAAGATACAAAAAAGTCAGAAATCGAACCCTGGATGAGGAATAAAAGTCTTTAAAAATGGGATGGCCACGTTACCACTACGCCGCGCATCGCCACAATCAGTTTTATTAGGTTCTGATACATAAACACTAGAACTGATAATTTAAAAAGTAGGAATAAAAATAAAGTAGCACCTTAAATATGAGCTTTAGAGAGAAATCAATTCTGATTTTGAGGGGGGGAAAAAGGGAAAATACTGAGATTAAAGTCATAGTTCTGTCAGAAATAGAGTCAGAAATGTTATAACCACAGCCACAGCATGATGTGCAAATGTTATTCTCTATATTTTTCCATTTGCTGTAAAGTAAAAAAAAACAACACGTTTCTTTCATGATGAACAAGTACAGGTTTATTGTCAAAGTCTTATCATGATCACTTTACGCAAAAGCGTTAATGTATAAACAATGTCCAAACATGCTGGAAGCCACTGGCTGCTTCTCTCTCCCTCTGTTATTCCCTCATACACACAAGCAAAATCCCCCAACAATCACCGTTTCTTCCATCCTAATCACTTCCCCGCGCTCCCTGTCTCCCCGCCTTTCTTCCTTTTTTTTCGGTTTCTGCCGACGGCCTGATGAGAAGCTTCCTCTCTCATTCAGGTTCCTCGCCGCCTCTCGTTCTCTGCGAGCGTCTTGAATGTGAGCGACGTTTGCGCCTCTGACATCACGCGCCCTCTTTACCTCTCGCGCACCGTGCGGCTCCTTTTGATCATTTCAAAGCCAGGAGTGGGAGACAGGAGGGCTCCGACACCCCCGCGGCGAAACGCGGCGCTTTGCTAAGTCAATAGCGGCTAATGAGTTCTCCGATAAACGAGAACCACAATGCAAATTGAATAAAGTGAGATAAGGATTTCTTGTGACATCTAAAAAGCCATGCTACGGTAATGAGTGACATGATGAAGCTGTATTGTTGGTGAGTGAAATAAAAAAATAAAAAAACCCTTTTTCTTAAGAGTTTTTGTCCTTCTTGGGTAGGTAGAGCAGGAAGGATGGTGGGCTTGTTTTGTCAAGCTCTCAACCGCCTTCAGAGAGCAGATCTGCTTTTTTTCCCCTTCTATCCCCTGTTTTGCATAATCTTTTAGCTCTGCAAACATGTTGTATGATAACTATTAGGGATAAGTGCTATTTTCAAACCACAGGTGTCAGGGAGCCGTTAAATAAATGTGATGAATTGCGGGGCCAGGTGTTGTGCTGGTGGGGTGGAATTCCTCCATCATTCATCATAACGCCTTTTGTCTGATACAGTTGACAGGCAGCGAATAAGGAGGCTAACCTGTTAGCGTCAGTCCACCCAGCTCTATCTTCAAACGCCGCGTCATGTTATTTTAAAGAGCTGCTGGAATGCCATAAGTGTCAAAAGAAAACACGAGGGAAGCTGGACCGTGCGCCAATTAATGCATGCTGGGTGCCCTCCAGCTCCCAATTGTACTTTCCACGTAAAAGGGAAAAAATAAAGTTTATAAGTTCTTCAGGAACATATCCAGCAGAGCACAGGAGATCAAGTTAGCATATTGTACAGAGAACAGAGTGGTGTTGCACTCTTAAGCTTCCTTTTATCAACCTGTTAACCATGCTGTCGTTATGAATGTTAATCTTCAAATAAATCCCAATGTCCTCTTTCCTAATTATATCCATCACTGTGAGTTCTTGGCTCTTGAGTTTAACAATAGCTTTGGCCTTCAGGCGTCATGCTATACAGATGATGGGATTGTGTTCTTGCTGAGTTTGGAATACAGACACAGTTTCATTATCCCCCGTTGATAAAGATGTGCAAAATGTATTCAGATGCATTCCTCCTATAGCATAACCTCACAATAGAAAAAAATGAAATCCTTCCTTTATTTCAGTGGTTCCCAAAGATTTTCTTCTGGGCCCCCCTATGGATTATAACAACCCTCTGGTCCCCCCCAAAAAATAAAAAAAAAATAAAAAAATCAACTGGGCACACACATCGTTCAACCAGACATAAACCTAAACACATATTTTGTTTTCAAACTCCACTGAAGTTTATTTCACACTTCAGATTGCAACAAAACACTCTACAAACCATCTTTACAGTGAAACACTTTTGTATAACTGTTTTTTTTTGTTTTTGTCCCCCATTCATCCATACTGCTTCCCAAGCCCCCTGCAATGTCACTGCGCCCCAGCTAGGGGGCGCGCCCCACACTTTGGGAACCACTGCTTTAATTTGAGTATATTGCTTCATATACCGCATTTTTGGACTATAAGCCGCTACTTTTTTCCCACGTTTGAACCATGCAGCTTATAGCCAGGTGCTGCTTTTCTGTGGATTTTTCTTCAACCACCAGGGGGGGCTCTTTAGCAGGAAGTGAATCATTGGAAGTCAAAATTGGAAATCAAAAAAGAAAGTGCAGATTTTCATTTAGCACATGCTAGCAGCAGGCATGACGGAGAAATTTCTTCAAACTCAAACCCCCTCACCTTAGAAACCACACGAAGAAGTTCATATGATGCAGTTTTTAAGTTGAGGCTGGCAGTACAGATCGATAGCCGCCGCTGGATTGGGCGTGAACGAATCCATGGTTCGGCGTTGGAGACGCATGACTGCGTCCTCAATAGCAGATTTATTAAGGACACAGGCCTTTGTTGCGTCATTGTGGAAAACAGAGGGCAGCGGAGATACCAGCGGCTTATATATGTACGTTTCCAGTTTTTTTTTGTTTTTTTTTTACTTTGTGGGTGCGTCTTATAGTGAGGTGAGCTCTATAGTCCGGAAAATACGGTATACAGTGAAGTCAGATGTTTACACACATTGCATAAAAACCTTTATAGTACATAGTACACCCTGTTTTATTAAAATAACCTTAACTGTTTGGTTTTGTGATTGAAAAAGGCTGTTATGTTTTTCAATTTTATAAATGTCAAATATTATGTCCACTCACTCATCTAGTTTGGATGCTTTGTCCTGTGATTTTTCTTTTCGATTGCTCAGCAGATATAATAACAAAAAAAAGTTTTTGATTGTTTTTAGACGCACTCGACTTTGACAGATGCTTTTTATTACCAGCTGAAAAAAATGCTTCCAAGTTAATTCAACTATATCTCACTCAATCGCCAGAGTCCATGATCTTATCTGTCACCACTCTATTACTAAGTCTCTTTCTTTGTGCAACTTTACATGAAGCCTTGCTTTATAAACATAAAAAAAGGAGTCCATTTATATTTTAAAACAGTTTGATGAGGTTTTGGTTTAATGGAGTGTCAAGGCGTCGCCCTCTTACCTGCAGCTGTAGCGGGCTGAGTCCAGAGGCCGCCGCGGCTGCCATTGTCGACGGAATGAACTGCATTGGGTAATTCTCACCTGGTGAACAACCAGAGACAACGCGTGTTAACAGAGAGAGGTGGGGGCAGAGTTCAGCACAAGAACAAACCTGCTCTTTACCTTCAGACCCGTCTCGTTCTCTCCGTCTCGCTGCTTTGTCTGCTTCCCCCCGCTCATGTTTTTATACATAAACACAAAGGGTCAGGAGCGCTTTATTCAGAGGTTAATAAGACTCACTGTCTGCACACATAAGTGCTCGAGACCGAGCTGAGCTCAATGGGATGCACTCACCAGCTCATATGCGAGTGCCATGTATAAACCCCTACTGTTTGTCCTTAAAAGGCTTTTCATGTACAGGTCTTTGTTGAAAACGGATCGAAGCAAAAAAATAAATAAATAAAAAAACAGTGCACCATGATGGCTTTTTAACGCCTTTCTTTGAGTTTTATTACTTTTTCTTTCTGTTTGCAGCCTTGCGTTTGACTTTACGCAGGCTGTACCGATATGAACCGCGGAGGCTCACCGCTAACCTGCGTCAGGCGAGAGCCTGGAGGAATGTAGGGAGAGAGGAATGCGAAGGACGAGGGAGACGCAAAGAAAGCAGGTGGCGCGTGGGATCCTGCAAAAACAAGACTGCAAATTACGCGTGACTTTGCGCGAGGGTGTGGCTGCAGACGGGCTGCGGAGAAAGATGTGCTGCGACACGCTACGTGTGTGCGTTCCTTCATAGTCGTTTTCACGTTTAGGTGGTCAGCATGCACCACGGATAAATACTGAAACAGCAACAAAAGTGTTCTCTGAACATCTTCACATCTTGTCACAATCCACTGCAAACTTGCATGTGATTTAGTCGGGTTTTCTTTCATACACAAAAGAAAAGCAAATGAGTAATTGTGAAGTGGAAGGAAACTGATATATAGTTGTCTAAGTTTTTTTTTCCAAATAAGTGTCTGAAAAGTGTGGTATCTATCTGAATAGAACTTTCCCGAACTAATGTTGTGTGCAACCATCTGTTAGCGTATGTCTGTGCTAGCGTTGCACATCTAGCGACTGAAAGTTCTGCCTGGTTTTCTTCACAAATTAGCTCAAAATTTGGCAAGGCTTCTGTCTATCTGTCTGTCCGTCCGCCTATCTATCTAGATAGTGAGCTACTGGACTACCTATCCATCTATATATCCATATAGCTATCCATCCATCCATCTATCTAATAAGATTTACGTTAGACAGAAACACATAGCTACTTATCGCCAGCTCATCACCATAACCCACACCACTAAAGTCCTGTTTGGGGGCAATTCTTCTGAAACTTTGAGGCCTGTTTTCTCACTGATCGTTTTTGCAAAGTGCCAACATTGAAACAGCCACATCTCCTTCATTTAAAAAAAAAAAAATTCTGTGTTTGACATAATTAAAAGTTTAGAATCCACATTTTCAGAATCGGTAAATAACTCAAGACGCCCCCCGGATGAGACTTGTTCCTGATTTTGTCGTGGCCAGTTACAAATGTGCAGTAGGTGGATGCGCGTGGGGGGACGGGGGATGTGTGTGTGAAATTCCATGTTGCAGATGTGCAGAGCGACTGACATGCTCTGCGGTTGCCATGGAAAGAGATGTTCCAGTCTGCTCTGTGTCCAAACGCATTGATCCTGAAGAGAACAAGCGGAGCTTGTAAATCTCTCTGCTCATTTCCAGAACATTCCTTACCTGACACACCTCATTACTGTCAACTAGAATGCATGTGTGTGTGTGTGTGTGTGTGTGTGTGTGCGTGCGCGTGTGTGTTGGAGGGTGAGGGTTAAGGGAGGGGAGGTGCACATAAATATACCTGGCTTGTAGGACATGCCGGGCGGGAAGAGGAAGCCTTGTTGTGCGGCGGCGGCGGCGGCAGCCAGAGAGCGCTGGTCGTGTGGGAACAGGGGGATCATCAGAGGAGGCATGTGACCCTGGACCTGAGGGGGAGTCGGACCAAGAGGGAGAGGCTGAGGCCAAAGCGTGAAAAAGGAAGCGAAAACACGTTTACGAGAACCTCCAACGCCGACAAGAATACCAGATAAAGGCCACAAACAGTTGCTACCAACTTAAACAATTTCACTGGAGATTTTGTTCCATTTTTTTCAACGTCATTTTACTCCAGGACATTTCAGACAGAAACTCTAAACGTACACATGGCTTGTAAAAAATCACTCCATCCAACTGGACTTTAAGATGATTAAATGCCTGATTACCAACAGCAGGCTTTCGGATTCTGACTTTAAGAAAAATAGGTGTTGTTTAACAGGATTACAGGACAGAATTATGGAAATATTTCCGATCTAAGAAGGCTGGTGTTGAAGCAGGAGCTTGTGATAGTCAGTGAAGCAATTGCAAAGCAGTTTTCATACGTATCAACAAAAAAACATCCTCGATAAACTTCAGTTGGTTCAAAACTCTGCAGTAAAACATCAAACTGGAGCCAACAGAAGATCTCACCTCCCTTCCTCCCTGGTCAAGCTTTTTCTTCCGTCACTAAATTGTTAGGATCAAAACCTCAAACTCCACCCACAGAACGTTACTCACACTTCCAAAAGTAGGATGTAAACATCTATGGACTAACCCTCCTCTGTCTTTATGTACTCGACTTCAGATACCTGGAGACATTTTTAATAAAACAAGTTTTTCCTGAAGAACTTTCTTTTATTCAACTAATTGTCATTTCATTTCAGGTTTTAGCTCCATCTTTGTGAACCACTTAATGATTAATTACTTAATTTTATTAGTGAAAGCTTTTAAGAGTCCTACATATATCAGACTAAGCAAAGACTTCACTATATTTTGTGCCTAATAAATATTTTCAAAGCAGGCTTCGTACCTGGAATTAATTAGCTTTATATGTCTGTTTTGGTGCTTTTAGTTTTGGAGAAAGTCTTATGCATGAAAAAAAAAAAAATATATATATATATATATATATATATATATATATATATATGTAAAAGAGCCTTAAAAAAAATAAATAATATAATCAATGGTACGTCGTGTAAAAATGCTCGAGACTTAAACGGTTGAATGAAGACTTCATGAAGATGTACGTTCTTGAAGGATGAGTGTAAAAGTGTTGAACAAAACGCCTGAACAACAACGGAGAGCGTGAAGAAGCTGCCTTTCATGTTGGCTTGAAAGACTTTTAAAAACTGCTTGTTTGCCTGCGTTCCGGTGCTGACGGCTCCGACTGAAGGCAGCGTATCAAAGATGACCCTGCGGGAGTCTATTAGGGTTAAACCAACAGTCTGTACTTTCCCCTCCATCTCTTGCCCTTTATCTCATCCTTTTCTCTTTTCATAAATTTTTGTCTGACTTGTAAAAAAAAAAAAAAGAAGAAGAAGAAAAAAACAGGCGCCTTTCGTGCCTCTTGTTCTTTTTACTTACTCATCTCGTTTGTGAGTTTTTCACCTGAAAGACGAGGATGTTCAACAACAGCCTAAAGGCCTAAAGTAATAAAATGTTAACTAGGAATTACTTAGATATGAGCTGGGGAGTTTATATATGTACATATATATCTACATTTAAAATAACATTTAAAAATGCAAGCTAAATGCTATTACATATAGAAAATCGTTTTTTATACTACTATAACTGTCATCACACTAATAATGATCTAATATTTTCCTGCTTTTGGGGAAACTTGTTAACTTGTTTACTGTAAATTTAATGTTTATCAGCTGGTGTTACTTTCAAATAGTTAAAATACTATGACACACTTAAATAGCAACGAAATTCAGTTTGTTGCTCCTGTAAGGTTAAAATCAACAGCCATGATAACACTGGGATGAGGCAAGCCGATTACAAAGGACGCTAATGGTAGGGTCATTTGTAATTGATGCTATCAAAGTTTTAGCATCAATTTGCATCGTTTGCATACATGGTGTAGTAAATGATACTACTCTATCATTTACATAGTTACATAGATTAGCTTAGGAATGATAAAACATCTGTTGTTGACATCTTGGTATGGGGGGGGGGCGCAAATGAAAATTTGCCTCAGGCCCCAAAAAAGCTTGTTCCGGCCCTGCAGTTTCTTTTTTTTTTTTTTCCTGTTGTCTCATTTTATCATTTTCAAACTAAGCATTTTGTGCTTTTGCTGCTAAAACTACAACACGGTTAAGTCCTTTTAAAAAAACCAAACATTGTCCTCAGCGTATTTCCCCCTCTAGTCGTCTCTTTACTACAATTCATTGATGACCCAAAGCCCCTCCCCCGAGGGCCCCACTGACCCATCGGTGCCCTTCATAATGAGCCGTCGGACTCAACCGATCCCCAGACCTCTGCCGCGCCGCTGCGTTGGCTGGACAGGACGACTTCCCCTCTGGGGCGTCTCAGTGTGCAGTAGGGAGGTTTAAACAGCACGACTAAAGGGAGACGCTCTGCTCCCAGCCTTCTGAAGAGCCAGAATTATGATTAATAATTAGATCAACAGAAAAGTAATTGGACTTTAAATTAATAATGCAAACACTTATATATATCTATAAATGCATACATACAGTATATGTCCTTTTGATTTGTGAGCTAACCGAATACCCCATATTTATAGATGATCAGTTTGCTGACACTACTGCAAAAATATGAATCTTTTCTGGCAGCAGAATAAAAATGTAGAAATAAATATGGCCTGAATCTGAGTATATTTATTCATATAAGGGAATTTTTTCTTTCATAATGAAAACTGCTCTCTTCTCTTCAGGTTCCACTTTGGCTCATTATATTGACCCAATGGGAAGTTTACAGATAGACTAAGTCGATGTCTTGGTATTTCAAAAGATGCCCAAGGCAAGTGAAAACACAACCACAGCATCACACGTCCCCTACCTTACTGAAGAGTGGGCTTGGGAAGCTTTTTTTCACTAGTGCAGCTTTTGTTTTACCCCAAACGCACCAATTGATCGAAACCACATTTCAGTTAGATTGGAAGTGAAATATAAGGAGAATATTTCTCTGCAATAGTATTGATGAATATTGAAAAAGAAAAAAAAAGTTGACTATGAATGAGAAATTCTTCTCTTTTTGAAGATAAATGTCTGGCTGCTAGAGTTCGTTCAATTATTGGTCAAATATTTCTCGCTGATACAATAATCAGCCTGAATAATACCAGACATATCTGACCAAATGTTGCAATTGTGATATTGCACTTTGATGTTGGCTTGACCTTTGTGATTCAATAAATGTGATTTGAAGGTTTATTTTTAATGTTCTTTAACTTCCAGCTCACTGTGTGCAGCAGACAGTCAGCATTTATTAATGTCCTAAAAACTCTGAACAACTGATGACATTTAAATCACCACAGGTTTTAAAAACTGTTAGTTCCTGACATATTTTTCCTTACAGTCTAGTGAAACAACAGCTTGGATGTCATCTGACATTTTCAGTGTTACATTATGCAACTGCAACAAACTAAGTTTATTTTAAGGCTTTCACAAATTTTCCTCTTTCTACTTAGTGATAGTGCATTTAAGAGACTAAGGTAGCAACGATTGATTATTTTAGTAATCAACTTATCAATCAATCATTCTGACGATTAATTTATCAATCAGTGCAAAAATTGTCACATTTTGCAAATTTTACTTTAAGATCTTTGCGCCTCTTTTGTACAATATACAAGAAAGACCATCCATTAAAAGATGGAAACAATCAATTTGATTCCTTTTTAAAATAAGAAAATAAACATTTTATTGCCTAAAATGCAACAACACGGCATTCCTTTAGTGAATTTGAATCAGGGAATATAAAAAAAATGAAAACATAAAACACACTGACAGACAAAGGTGTTATAATGTTAAATATAAAATGCATATATATTTTGTACAGTTTGGATGAATTACCGCTCTGAAGATGTTCTTTTCAGCAAACTGACTTTTTTTTTTGAGTTTGCATACTCCAGTTAATGATTAATCGATTAGTAAATTAGTTGTTAATTATTTCAATAATTGATTTGTCACAATTAACCTGATTAATCACGGTTAATTGGATTAATCACAAATAATCCAATTAATCATGAATTATCAGGTTAGTTGATTAATTGGATTATTCACGATGAATCCAATTAATCATTTCAGCTCAACAGGAGACCAGTTTTGATAACGGATTCAAGCTCATTTTACTCCACATCATCAGGCTTGTAGAAAGCAGACCCTGTCATGCTTATTACATCCAAACATTATTTGTTTTCTCCTCTATTTTAATTACAAATGGGAAAACGTATGCTTAGCAAAAAGCTAATTAACCAAAGTCTGTCTATTATATGTTTGCTGCTGCTCGTCTTAATAAGCTACCGTTACAGATTTTTAACGTGACTTCACGTGTTTATCAGCTGACTGGCTCTTCGGACCGAGTCGTTTACATCACCCTAAAGAAGATCGATATTAATTGAGGCACCAAGAATGCAAACTGATGGCTGATGCACTGTTGGGGCATTTCTACACACACATACGTACAAACGCTCCCATAAAGATAAGAAGTCTGTTGTCTTGTGACATACTGAGGCGAGAAGGAAAAACGAGTCCGAATGGCTAAAAACACCCCCCCCCCCAAAAAAAAAGAAGAAGAGGAAGGGAGTGTGTGTGTTGTGTGTGTTGTGTGTTTTTTTTTGGAGTAGGGCAAAATGCTCCCATTCATTGTGCTCCTCTGGGAACACTGGGACTGACTGGGGCAGCTTCTCCAACGCAAACACACAAAGATCTCCTTTTACTGAGGGGAGGGGCGGTGAGGGGGTGCTACTGGATGAATGGTTGGGGGGGAGGGTGGGGGTGGCGGTGGGCCCCCCTCTGCTTAGCCCCTAAGAAAACACAGAGTCCCCTTCCTCTAACTGCCCACCAGACGCACACCGACATACACACCTAGGCAGCGTGGCGCATGTGTACACACTCAGAATTAATGGGGCTGTTGTTGGAAGCCACCGGGGCTGGGGGCGGTGGGGGTGGAGAAGGTGACGAGTGTGTATGCGCTACGTCTTTATGTCGACGCGATCGAGAAAGAAAAATACGGTGTTGTCTGGCAGGTACCGACTGTGACACCTGACCTGGTCCATCGCTCAGACTGAGGCCAGGCTACGTAAACCTGCAAGGAAATCATCGCCAATGCAAACAAAAAACGTGACTGACAGGCGACCCTGTGGGGGCAGGAGGGAGATATCAGAACGTTTATTTTACAGGTTAAACGTATGCGCGGGGGCGACATAAACTCAGGGGTTTGATCAGGATATTTTGTGGTACGTTTGTGATAACGACAAGAGTAACAATAATTGTTTGCTACATCTATTTTTTAGGTAACTGCATTCATGTCCCTACAAACACATACTGCTCTTGATAGTGTTCCCATTTGTAATGTGTTTGTTTAGGACACCAGTCACGTCAAGAAGTGTGATTTGTTTCAGTAAGATGCAGACGGTAACTGTATTTTCAAATGTACTGGAATTACTTCATGCATTTATTGAACAAAATCTGGAAAAATGTTTGCTAAACTATCAACCCTGACAATAAGGACAGTCTTGGGGTGTTTTAAACTTCATTAATGGGAATTTATTGTGACGCTAAATCAAAACCTGTTGCTGCACACTGCCAGTCAGCTGGCCGAAAGAAGGCTCTTACATTAACAAGGAAGATGAATTCCACTGCTTCGAAGTATTTCAGACATTTTGGATTTGTGGATTTTTAAAAAACACCACTGTTTTATGTTATCAGTACACATTTTTAATTCACTGCACAATACTCTGATGTCCTGGACCTTTTTAGTCAGTTCAAACTGAAAATGTCTAACTTTACATTAGCAGACCTTCACCATCTGCTCCTTCATAAATGACCATTGTAAAGTTTGAGCTCTTTTCCTAACCCAATATCCATTTTACTAAGCTAAAGTTAGGCTTGTTTTGGCTAACGGCCGTGCCGGTCCCTAAAGGCCGTGCCGGTCCCTAAAGGCCGTGCCGGTCCCTAAAGGCCGTGCCGGTCCCTAAAGGCCGTCCCTAAAGGCTGTACCGGTCCCTAAAGGCCGTACCGGTCCCTAAAGGCTGTCCCTAACGGCCGTCCCTAACGGCCGGTCCCTAACGGCCGGTCCCTAACGGCCGTCCCCTAACGACCGTGCCGGTCCCTAAAGGCCGTACCGGTCCCTAAAGGCCGTACCGGTCCCTCCCGGATATTTTCCAAAACACTTCAAGACCTGTAAACACAGAGTGTAACCTTCAAACAGCAGCTTGCTCCAGTCTTGATGAACTTTTAACAGGGTCAAGTGGCAGCAGCTCCAGTAGACTGATACAGATCAATCTACAGCATCAACCAATTGCTAACTTTAGCTTAGCAACACGGACGGTGTTTGGCTAAGAAAACAGTAATGAACATGACAGCAGTATCCTGAAAGGATAAACAATGGATATACGTCTACAGATGAGCCTGGAGGATTTTCAGTGTTAGTTGTTTTAAGTTTTTAAAATTTGGTAAAGCTAGCTAGCATTTGAAAGGCTAAATAAGAATGTACTGGTTTTTCTATAAACATGTGCCCATCATCCCTTGAAAATAATTCCAACTATTTCTTAAAACTTCTGTTACTTCTGTAAAGAGAACAACAAAAAGACATTCTACAGCACTACAAAACTAGTGATTAATTGAATGTTTTTTCCTCAGTAATTTTGCTCAAGTGTGCAAATTTATATCAAAATGACTAAATAAACCTTACATATCACAAAGAAGAAGAACAATAATATTACATTCTACAGCAGCTTAAAGACAAAGTGAGCTAAGGTTTTCAGTTTTAGCCGGAGCTTTAGTTCATTCCTGAGACAAAAACCGTCCTTCTGTTCTGCTGATAAGACTGAGTGCTGCTTCACCGTCTGTCTGCAAATGACTTTGAGCTTCTTTGGTGTTTTAACTTGTTTTCGCAGATCCAAACTAACATGTTACAACACTAAGGTAATTTTGCCTTGTTCTGCAAGGTAAAATTATAGTTTTTGTCAAGGTTATCTGGTGACATGGAAGGAAAGGAAAACAGCTGAAAGTCTACTGCTGAAAATAACTGAATAAATACAAAAGCTAAATCGCTACATTGGTTTCAATTGCATTATGGATTGATTCAGGCTAGGTGAATTAAGGAGATAGTGGTCAAAAATATGCTTAAATCTGACATAATATTTATTATATTTGGATGTTATTTACTACATTTTTTAGTACAAACATTTTATTTCTACTGATTAAAGATTAAAAGACAATCTGACCTCTGATAATCTCAGATACCTTTTGGGTGAACTTCCTGGTATTCATTGAAGTTACATAACCAAACTTTCCTACAGTAGCTAATGAGTAAATTAACAGAAAATGACTTTAAATCATTTGTTGACAAAGGGACACAAAGTGGCTTCACAAAAGGTCAGTGGCAAATTCCCCCGAGCAAATGTACGACGGAGTATTAGGTTCATATCGACAGAAAAGAAGAGAACATTTTTGCCAAAGATTTTGGGATTAATCTCAGAAATTTTCTAGAAAAAATTAGAATTTTCAGAGTTTTAAAAGTCTAAAATTTAAACTTTTGGAAACATTTTGAGTTTCAGGAGTCAAAGTTTTCAGACTTTTGAAATTCAGAAACATCCATGTTCTTTTCTAGAAACTTTCTGAGATTAATCTCAAAAATCCAGATTTTTGTTTTCAAGCAAATTTTTGACTTTTTAAACTCAGAAATTATCATATTTGTTCAAATTAAATTTTGAGATTAAAACTTTCTGACTTTTTTCCAGCAATGCTTTTTACCTTTAAAACTGATAAATGTTCCTGCTTTTTTTCTAGAAAATTATTTTTTTTGGGCAGAAATTTACTCCTTTTTCTAACTACAATGCCCCTAATATGCCGCCATACAACTGTCACATATTAATCCTATCAAAAAATGAAATCTTGTTCTCTGTATTTTACAGTGTTGTAAGATCTTTTTTTTGTATCTTGTTCTAAGTTTAACAAACATCCACACATAAAAGTTTTCTTCCATGATTACAGCGGCTGACCTCGATTGCCAATGTGAGCCTCACAGTTGTTCAGGCTGGAAGTGTGTGTTGACTTAGAAACTGCCTATTCGTCTAACAGCCTCTTAGCTCCTTAAGAGTTCTTGTGCGTGTTTGTGAGCGAGTGGTTTGCTGTGCTTGTACTTGTCTGCTGCCCTGACGGCAGAAGAGCTTTTGGCTCCGATTCAGACAGTAAAAACGGCTGAATTACAGGGGGCGATACGCTATCAGGACTAATAAAATAGCCAATCATTTAGTCCTCGTAGACTGCTGTTTAGAGTTTAGCACACAGAATATCGTTCATTTTGATCAATCGCTACGTCAACAGCCAAACAGAAGGGGTTGGAATATTACAAAAAAAAACAAAAAAACACAGGACACGGGACGAAAAATAAAAACAGGAGACGAGAAACCCAAAGTCGGAAAAGGCGGAGGAGGGCGGGTGAAGGAGGAGACAGAGGAGTTATAAATGAAGAACAGAGAGGAGGAGGAGGAGTGTGGCTTTGCAGTCATTAATTAGCCCGTTAGCTAGGGCCCGGGCGGTGCGGTTAGGGCCTGCGTCTTTGTGGGCCTGAAGGAAATGGGCCACATATGAGAGCCATTATAGGAACTGACTTAACAAAGACACATGCCTGTCAGCCAGCAGGCTGGGCTGGGCCACTCGGCTCATACGGCACACACAAAGGGCCCCGCCACCGCTACGAGCGCGTGTGTGCACGTTGTTTGTGCCAGAGCAAGGCATGAACTGTCCACATGTGCGTGATTTCGCGTTAACGCCAATTGTCTCTTCTTGGCGTAGCGCTGAAAATAAATATGCAAGTGATTCCCTCTGGTTTGGCTGTTATGGTTTACTTGCATTTTTCAGCTCATCAAGCTAATTTTAACTCCAGACAAAAGAGAACGTGAGTAAATGCAAAGGTGCACCTGACCTAAGGGTTAGAAACTGACAGTCTGCAGGGTTTTTGGCTGCAGAGAAGAATTCATAGTTTCATCAATAAGGGAAAAACGTAAAGGTCACAGACAAACCACCTCCGCCATGGTTCACTGTTCTGACAGATATTTTCTTGATTGATAAGAATATTTAGACAAACGTTTTGAGTGATCATCGATATGTGAGGTGAGCCTTTGTGTTTTTGGTCATCAGCCCTTTACGCCTTGGAACGCCGTTTCGCTCAGTCTTTTTCTTCATGTGGAGTCGTCAATGCTAGCTGCGTTTCCATTGCAAATTGGCGCAAAACTTTGATATTCCTCTAATGTAAGAAAAAACAAAACAAAACAAAAAAACAATTTTGGAATTGCAGTGTTTAAATTAAATAAGAAGCACGAACAAAATCCCGTGAATACGTTTGTTCACGTGATAACTCAATATCACGAGCCATCATCCTCATGCCACTTTCTGTCATCTTCTTTGTATTTTTGGCCAGTTGATCACATGACTCGTGTGATGAGGAAAAAGTGTTTCCACTCAAACACGCTGCTTTTAGTACAGCCAAAAAACCACCTGAAAGAAACTCAAGCTTATTTTTTTTGAACTGGCGTGTTTCCATTAAGCAAATTTATTTTCATCGTTCCAAATTGTGCAATTTTAAGGTCAATGGAAACGCAGCTAATGACCTTAAGTGAAACATCTGGTGTCTGTAGTGCTTCAGATGTTCTGTTGTGATCTCCTTTGTAACTCTTTCCAAACTGATAGATGTCAATAACCGGGTTTCCATCAATGATTTTTTTATGTGCATTTTTAAGTATTCTGTTAGAAAAGGTTGATATAAACTGTACAATCTGAAGTAACAATCTCAATTTTCCAAAACAAAGATTTAACGTCTGATAAAGGTGGTTTTTGGATTTCTGAAAAAGAGCTAATGAGCTAAAGGGGTGGAAAAACATTTACAGAATAAATTCTGAGCTCAGATTACTGATTTCTTTCCTGTTCTTTCTCTGCGTGTCCAGACATTTTCTCTCTTTTTTCCTTTTTTTAATGACATTTTAAAAGTTTGTTCAAAATTTGCATCACAATTCGATATAAACATAGCTAATGAAGCGATTAGTTATCTTTCTTGGATCTCTTTGGATCGGGCTCCGATATTTTGTATGTTCAGCCTACTTCGTGTTGTCGGACGGGTCCTGTGTAATTATTTTTTACTTCCAGCCTGGATGTGGCTGATTAGACTAAACCAAAAGAATTAGGCCAACTAAAGTTAATTTATATTTTACCCAAGAAGGTCACTACTATTTTAAAACTGGTTTTAAAATAGTAGTGTTGGTTTTGGATTGCTTTTTACCATTATCAGATAAAATCATTTGAAAACTGCAACTAATCATTACTTCAGTAATCAATCAATCTATTGATTATTCTCATGATTAATCAATTAATTGTTAAACAAAAAAACACACATTCTGGAGATTTTCCATTAAACTGTCTAGGCCTTTTCTATACGATATTACAAATATAATAAAATGCTGGAAATAAACAAACAAATACATTTCTCTTCTTAAAAACAAAATTGACATTTTATTGCTTAAAATGCAATGACTTAACATTCTTTTAGTGAATATATATATATATATATATATATATATGTATGAGGAGGTAAGTGATTTTCCAAGTCTTGCATTTGTTCACTCCTCTGTGTGTTCACGTTTTGTAAGTATATCTAGCAGAAAGAGGCCTTCGGAAGCATTTCTTTAACCCCTGCTTGTCTCCTGCTGGCTTTCTGAACCATTTAAAACCACATGACAGGAAACCTAGGACACTTTGAACTCCGCTCTGCCCCACCTCACAACCTCCGCTGCTCCCCAAACCACCACATTAGCTGACAAACACATTCACACCATCCAGGGAACGGAAGCAAGAAAACAGGAAAATATACAATAAAAAACAAAACAAAACAAAAAAAGCATTCCAGCTTTTTTCAAACTTCTCTTGATCTGTAACGTGTTAAAGTTCACAATGACAAAAAAAAAGTAAAAATAACAAAATTCCCTGTAAGTGCTGTTGCTGGGTTAGTTTCATTACGCAGGAGACTTTGCGCAGCGCTCCGAAATGTTCTACTTTGCGTTGATCTATTATTCGCAGCATCTGGACAAGATTGAGCTTTTTTTCTGAATTGAGATGTGAAGGGGCGGCGGGGGCCGAGGCCGACTCTCTCTCCGCTGAAACAGTAGCATTCGGTCAGCTCCTCTGAGCATTGGCCTGAGTGAAGCTCAGGTCTGGAACCGATAAGTGGAAACAGACCGCCGCCGCGCTGCCTGTGTGTTTAAGGCCCAACACACATCCGACAGCGTAAACAGCCCGTACCCCAGCGACTAAACCCTGGAGCTTAGCCATAATAACTCTACACCTCCGTACAGTAGACCCACCATATGCTTCTCGCTAAGTTGGGCTCGCTGTGCCAAGACGGGGCTATTGTTCTTTAAATAAACGACAAAAAGTTGCTGTAACCCCGCCGTGGGGGGTTGGGACGGGTGGAGGGATTTATTGCTAAGTGGCTTTTAAAATGAAAACAAATGATTTCTCCCGGCGTTCTGGAATGTTCTACGGAGAGAGAGAGTTGTGGAAGCGTGCTGAAAACAAAACGAGCGCAAAGCGACAGACACACAGCTGATGCTCCTGAAAGCCCCACGCAGTAACGAGGCGCTCCGGAGAGCTATTTTCCGCAAGTCCCTTCATCCTCAAACCAAATATGACACAGTATCCGCTGCCTCACAGCGTGGAAGAGGATCCGAGCGGCAGACGGGGGTTTTATGGTCTCGCTCCCTCTCCCCCCGGGGGCTAAGAATCCTAATGAAGTCCGATCGCGGCTTTATTAAGATCCAAAGGTGGGGTCTCGCAGTAAAAGAAAAAAGAAAAAACTTTGAGTGCGGGAATGGGGGGGAGAACAACCCCTCATTAACTCTATCACACCTCCAGAGCGGCAGGGAGACGTGACGGGGGGCAAAACATCCCACATCGCAGCGCTGAGTGTGCTCGGGTTTGGCTCCAGAGGTGATTTAATTTAGTCCGAGCGCTAAAAAAAAAAAAAAGAGTAAAAAAATAAATAAGCTGATCAAACACGGAGCAAAATTCCCACGTGGCTATTAGCCACAGTGTGCAAATTTGACAGCATTTGGCTCACAGTCGGGGGCCATTTTGGTGCTGAGTCTGGATGTGCACGCAGCGGTTTGGAACGGAAGAGCGAAACGAAAAAGATACGACTTCAAAACAAGAGAGAAGGCGATACGAGGAACACGACTGATGAAAGTTGCGAGGAAAGCTGCGATTTGATCAGAAAATATGGTGGGGAAAAAAGTTATATAATAAAAGAGCGTTTAACATGCTAATATATAAGGAGAAACACATGCTGTTGAATAGTTGAGTTAGGGGAGGGGAAAACAAAACGCAGGCAGGAGGTTAGGGAATCCTGGAATATTGATCTTGGAGCAATCAATGCAAAAAGTAACGATGGAGCCATAAGCAGGGCAATTACTGGGTGTGTATTTCTACCATGCTAGCAAGTGATCTACAGACATTGTTTTTATTTTTTTTGTTTTTTTGTATGAAGGCTATAACTGAGGTGGAAATGAGTTTCTTAAAGGGGCAGCATTATGTTTTCCAGCTATTTTACTGCACAATTAAGTAAGTTCCATTACCTTCAGTTGTATGCTGTGTATATCAAATATGACTTCAATGAAATTTGACTTTATAATTTAATGCCTTGAAATTGGGTCTCTCTCTTTAAAAGCTCCCACTTTTTTCTGAAACTCCATCTCCAGGAAGTCATCACAACATGGCTTTAGTAATGTTTTATATATATTGAGCTCAGCATATGCTCAGTTCCACCAGGTGTTTGCTAATTGCTGCTGGCTAGTCTGAAGGAGCTGAGGGGAGGAGTTGCAGGGGAGGAGTGAGGCAGGAGCTTGGCAACTAGAAACCTGAGGAGGAGCTTCGTCCTCGAAGGCGGGGCTAAGTCCACCCAGGCATTTTGAATGGTTGCCATAGGAGATTAAAGGATTTCTGAAACATGCATGAAAGAATCAATGCAATACTCCAAGTATGTTTTTGACAAGAGAATAACATTATAACTTGATGTAAAGCTCCAAAAAGTCAGTTTTACATAATACTGGCCCTTTAAGGAATCTACATACTCCACAAAGAAGCAGAGTAATTTATTCTTTGACTGCAGGTGGAAAGAATAAAGCATTTACTGGCCAATACTTATTACACACAAACTTCATGCAGAACTCCTGTGATTTCTTCATAATTCCCTCCCACTGCTGTCTTGGTCAGTGCACAGTCTACTTTGCTCGATAGATTCCTATCAATAACATTAACTATATCAAATTTTCAGAAGAAGAAGCTCCTGAGAATGGCTGACGCAGTGCTAGGTTAAAGATTCTCTAAAAAACAGTGACCTTTTTTTCATGCATCTCCTCTCTATCATCACTTTCTTCTGCTTCCATTTAAATTTTAATTAAAACAGAGTCAAAGTAAAGCAAGACAGATACACAATAACCCAACTAAAAATAACTTCACTCCAGTCATAAATCCTAATCTAATTTAATTCTGCCATTGTTTTGAGTAACCTCTGCAATCACAGACGGAGCTTTTTAAAAATATTAGATTTTTGGTGACGTGCAAATTGAGTATAAAATCTCAGTTTTGCAAAATATCTATTTGGACACGGCCTGCAACAAGGGAAGGACAATGTAACATCAATAACAAAGCAAGAGTGAAAGATGTGAGCGGAAACATTTTTTGAAAAATGAACAAATGCGTCTGCCGACGAACCTGAATCTGTTGCTGGAGAATGTTGATCTTGTGCTGCTGCTGCAAAAGCTGCTGCTGTTGTCTGGCAATCTGCACACACACACACACACACACAATAACAACAAAAAATGATGTTCTTTGTGACAACGTGTCATTGAAAGAGCTTATTTCAGAATTTTATATGATCCGGCAAAATAAAAACAAAGAAAAAGACTAAAATATCTCAATGCATCTCATGTGATCCAGCTGATATCAGCATTTTAAATTGTCTGTTGAAGTAAGTTTAACTAAATATTATGAGCAAAAATATGAAAATGAGCAATTTCAGCTCGACAACCTGTTGTATGTGTATTTTGAAGCTATCAATTAGCTGGGCTAGCAAACAACTGCATTAGCATTGAATGTAGTTCAACCAAAATAAACCATTTGGTTCCTCTATGGTAAGAAGAAATAATGGCAGCAATACAAAGATAAAAACACTTTGTAAACAATGTCAGAATTCCACTACTGGCTAACAACTAGCTAACCATTAGCCTGCTGAAGTTAGCATCTGCTTCATTGATTCCTAAACTGAAGAGCTAACTGGATCAAAGTTGTAAATTCTTACAGTGGCAAAAACCGAACTGGATCATTCTACACTGATCAAAGATTATTTGAAAAATATTGAAATTCTAAACTTAATTTTACACAAAGAAAGCATTTTTATGCTGCTTTGATACTGGAACAAATTTTGAATGATAAAGTGTGGAATATGGACTATTTTGGAACATTTGGGTCATCGGTAGAAAATGGCAGATGAAAATAATTATCTGTTGTTAGCTGGCTAACAGTTAGCCAGATGCTAAATGTATCTACTTGTTAGCAACTGGCTAACTGATAGCAACTGTTAGCTGATGCTAATTTTAGTGAAACTAAAATTAGCATCAGCATTACACAGAGGTAACTTTAAAGCAGTGGTTCCCAAAGATTTTCTGGTCCCCCCTATGGATTACAATAAAAAAAATCAACTGGACACACACATCGTTCAACCAGACATAACCCTATACACATATTTTATTTTCAAACTCCACTGAAGTTTATTTTACACTTCAGGTTGCAACAAAACGCACTACAAACCATCTTCACAGTGAAACACTTTTGTGTAACTGTTTTGTTTTATTTTCATTCATCCATACCGCTTCCTGCGCCCCACCAGCAATGGCACTGCGCCCCCACAGGGGGCGCGCCCCACACTTTGGAAACCACTGCCTTAAGGGCTGTTTTACTATATTTTAGGTAAATGTTTAGAACTGATGATTTCTACTTCATAAATCCGAAGCTGTCATACTAATTAAACTTGGATTGAATTATTCTGTACTGATCACAGATTGATTATATTTTGTGTATTTGTGAAATCAAAAGAAAGAAAAAAAGGAGAAGAATCTCATATAGTCTTGAGAGCTGACTGCTAACTGTAAAAGATGCAAAAAAATTAAAAGTTATATAAAGCTGTGGCTCACCTGAAAAGAAAAACAAATAGAGATAGAAAGAGAGCATGTCAGTCATGAGCTCCATATCTGGTGGATGTCAGATTGCTATGTTTAAGCTACTTGACCATGTGAGGTCGACGACACGTGCAACATCTAACTGGTAGAAGTGGTTCATGACGACGTCTCAAGCTACAAGAAAGCTTTGAGACTGACATGTTTACAACACCTTGGAAACATTTGGGCCCTCTTATATACACTTAAACACAAGCAGCCATCATCTTCATTAACGTGAGATTGTTGAATGTCAAAAGCTTTTCCTCTCGTTAAAGGCTCGATTGTTGTCCAGTGATGGCTGGCAGAAACCTGCCAGTTGTAAAAACTCAGACTCCTTAAAGGAGGGAACTTGTCGTTCGACTACCTCCACCCATTTTGAGCAAAAAAGGGGGAAAAAAAAAAAAAAAAAAAAAAAATGCATCGGACCCTTAAAAATGGAAGATAAACTGCTTAAAAAACTTTTTTTTTTACTCCAGACATGTGAGTGGCGCTAAATTTGGAGTGCAGGACAAGGGCATAAAAAAACCACACCA